>PVHY01014547.1:0-38234 GCA_004024945.1 Uropsilus gracilis | reverse complement strand
GTAAACAGCAAAGAATGGGATTTGAGAGAATGGAGGGGGCACCAGAGGTAGGAGTGAGGGGGAGGTATTCCAAGAACCATTTACCGAGGATGTGATTTAAAGAATAAAAATACATACACACATACATACACACATACACACACATACATACATACATACATGAAGAAGACGGAATCCAAATGGCTTCACTAGTATATGGGACATAGGAAAAACAAACAAAAGGTCTGGAGGAAAAGTCAAAACAAGCTAAAAACCAAACTGAAAAACACAACTCAGGGGTGGGTGGCGGTTGAGGGAGGGAATGAACAGGGAGGGGAGGGCCCTGGGGATTACAAAGATGTGAAATCATGATATATATAAATAAATAATTTTTTAAAAGCCCAAATTAGCTCAGCAATACAGTGTAGAAGTCATTCTGCCTTGAATACTTAAATATAACGTCTACCCAAATCATGTCTGATGGCAGAACCATGCAGGAGCAGATGCCTCAGGTTCAAAACATTTGAGCAAAGATATTACCAGCTGCACATGACAAAGAGTCAGATTTAGGAACTTGAATTCTCACACTTTACCCACAGGACAAGAATAAATAACCCTTGGAAGCTAATATAATCTAAATTCGCCACAACATACTATATACAATGTTAGGTGCTCAAAAGAAAATTACTACAAAAGAAAAACAGAAAGAAGCCAGATTTAGATTTAGTAAACACTTAAAAATGGCTATTATAAATATACACAAGGAATTGAAAGAAAGTATGTTCAAGGAATCAAATAAACTATGTTAATAATGAGTTAAAGTGAACATAGAAAGTATAAAATAGAGTCAAATGAAACTTTAGAGCTGGAAAGCATAATAAATGAAGTGAAAAATTCATTACATGGTCTCAGTAGAATATTTAAGTTGCTAACGATAAGATTAAGTTAATTTGAATATAAATGAATATTATCTACTTTGAAAAGCAAGCAGCAAAAGAAAAATATATAGAGCCTCAGAGATTTGTATAAGAATTTTAAACAGCTGCACATATAAAATTGGAGTCCCAAGGGGACAGGAAAAGAGAAAGGAGCAAATATATTTGAAGAAATGATGCAAATTTGGTGAAAAAGTTTACCATACAGGCCAAAGAAGCTAAGTGAATGTAAAGTAAACACCTAGGAAATCATAGTCCAACTGCAGAAAGCTAAAAATAGAAAATCTTGAAAACAATGAAAAAGTAATGCTATACATACAAAGGAACAACAGCTGACAACTGAGCTCTAAGTGCAATGTCAGGGAATACTGGGATATCTTGCAGTTATAGTCAAGGTGCTAAAAGGAAAAGAACTATTGGCTCATAATCATATATAATATCAGATATATATAATACACTCCATCAGTTAAACAGAAATAAAAACATCTCCAGAAAAACAATGAGAGAACCCATTGATAAAAAATTAATAGGTTGCAGAAGAATAGTAACAGGTGAAAATTTGAATGCCTGGGATTAAAAAAAAAAAAACGCACCCAAAATGGTAAGAATGTTGATAAACATGAAAGAATATATATATATATACACATATATATATAGTGTACAAATGTGCACAATAAACAAACACACCAGCATAAAGCACAAAGAAGTAGGGAATGACAAAACTCTTGCTGTTTTGATATTTTATAGGAAGTAAAGCAATATTAATTTGAAGTCAATTATGATAAGTTAAAAACGCATATTGCTACCCTTAGGCAACTGAAAACCTCAAGAAAATAAAGTTTAATATCTAGAGTTTGATAGAAGCTATTTTGTTTCTGTGGTAAACTAAGGACTCTGTAAAACCTTGCAAATACCAATAAATCATACTCTTCATCATCTCCAGTTTTCTGGACAAGTGGAATGAATGAATCTTTCCCTAAAGCATCCAACCAGCCAATGACTTACAGTGACCCTTACCTTGGTTCTATGAAAATTAAAATGGACTTCCGTTAACAAGCATGGCATCTCCCCCTATGAATTAATGTTTGGAAGTCCTGTGAATTGGAGGAAGATGAGCCTTGTCCTTTACCTGATGGAAAACATGGAAAATGTGGTCCGATAGGATTTGTTTTCCTAGGCTCATTATGCCATCATGTGGCCAGATGACAGAAGGCTCCCTCTGAGATGTGCCATTGCTAGAAAGGAGACAAAGGAGGAGACAGTGACTTACAGGGGTGTGCCAGGGGAAGAAAAAGTGTCTCTGATGGAAAATGGCAAGAGATAAAAGAGTTTCTTTCTTTTTTTTAAGTATGAGAAAAGTTTTGTTACTCATTCTCCACACTTAAAGAAATACCATTTTTATTGAATTTATTTTTCTCCCATTATCATGTCACCCATGAACCATCATCCTATTCACTTGTGCTCATCCTACCCTGAATTTACCCCCCCCTTGCTCCCTCTTCCTCCTGTATGCTTCAGTTCAGTTATCAGTTTGTTACTGTTACGTTACTTTCTTTTTAATTATCCCAGCCATTTTGATTTTAATGTTTTATTTTAGATTGGTTAAACATGAAATTTAATCATCTTATTCCTCCTTTTAAAAGTATCTCAACCCCATAAAATTTTGTAGCAGCTACAAATTCTCTTGAATATGGGATAAATATTCAAGAAATACCTCTATTTGTCTATAATTTCAGACCCATTGATTGCTTTAAACAGAAAGGATGAAATTTTCAAATTTCCCCACAGATTGAAGGCAACGGTACCCAAACATTAAATACTATCATCTTAAATATCACTTCAAATTGTGTTACTGAGTATACCAATTAAAAAGAATTGTTAATTAATCAAAGTGAATGCAATTATACTCAGATTGCTTTCCACAGTACTTCTATTATCATTTATAGCCATTGAGACCTGGTTTAATAAATCCAAAGATGAATATAAAGATGAAGGGAAAATATCTGAACCCAAATGATGGTGTTGGCTTCTCCAAAAGCCCAAAATGTGTCTTAAAAAAAAACCTTAAACTAAAACTGCATTTATCAGAGTCTGGCAAGATAGTAGCAAAGCAAAGATGCTAGGCTTGCCCCATCCATATGTCTACAACCAAATTATGGTAAGAACAGAACAAAACCCAACCTCTGGAAGATAACTGAATGACTGTCGCATACATCATCTTCAACATTGTGAGGTACCAAAAAGTCTAACTCATTAGACTCTGTTTATAATAATCCCAAAACCAGCAGAGGGAGAGGTATCTGCAGTCTGGAGCCCCTCAGCTATTGTAAACTCCAGGGTACACTCCCTCGTGAGGGTCTTTAAAAACCAGACTGGCTTTAAGAAATATTTTGCAGAATGGACCCACAGAATTGACGTGGAGCACAGAGACTGCATTGCTGGAGAGCCGCAGAGTGCTGATTACTGACTTGAGCTCTAAGCTAGCAAACTAGAAGAGCTGTACCCTGCCCTGGCGGGGAGAGCCCACACTGGCAGGGAGAGCCAGATCAGATCACCTGTGTCTCCTCATGGACGAGGATATTGTTTGCAGCCTGTGGCTATGATCCATGAAACTCAACGTTACTCAAACTAGGGCTGAAACTAATTTAACAGCTGAATGTGCTCACTAATAAGAATTTGATGTACCTGCATCTTAATAGGAGCAAGTACCCCGGGACACTTTATCCTTGAGGAGCAAAGCATACAGAACCAAGGTTGTGGTCCTATTCTCAGCTATGGTTCCCAACCAGTGTTACTCATCTACAACTGAGGAGTTGCGGCTAGCATAAATTGCTACAAAATGATTTGTTAGAGTAGTTGATTTTGGGGGTGGATCACTGGGTCCCCCCATAGTTCAACTCAGACACCTGTGTACTGAAGGAAGCCTGAGCCCTTGATGCTCACAGGAGGCCTTTCAGTGTCTCTTGCCCAGGTTTGCCAGGTTATGGGGTTTACCAGGACCAGACTTGCCTACAAGCAATATTGAAAGGAGTTCTTCTAGAAGAAATACAGAAGAATACAAACCCTTGATCAAGGAGACGATGGTAATACAGAATCAGCAGTGTAAGTGATAATGTGAGACAAGAGTAAACCACGAGTGAAGAGGGAGGACAGAATCTGTGTACCTAGATGGGCTGAGAGCAGCTCGTAGCAACTATCGTAGACAGAGCGTTTGCTCTGATCCATCAGAACCACAAAGCAAAACTCTGAAACACACACAGTAGAAAAATGGAGAAACTCAGAGACCCACCAGGGAAGGTCATTCAAAATGAAAAAGCAGATGGGGAAAAAGGCCCAGAAAGATAGAAACACCGAAAAACAAGATAGAAGGACTGCAGATAGTCCTCATACATCAGACATTGCCCTAAATGTGAGTGGCCTGAACTCAGTGACTAAAAGACACACAGTGAGTGACAAATTGGGTTAAAGAGCATGACTCCTCGATACTCTGCATAGGAGGAGCTCACATCAAACATAAAGACAAACTGAAACCGAATGACTAGACAAAGGTAATTCAAGTCGATCTTTCTTTTTCTTCCTCGTTTATAACTGGCTTATCTAATTTTCAAATACTTCCTCTGAATCACAAAGTAACCCTATAATCTTTCTCTTTTTATCAATTTGAGATAAATATGCCAAAACTAAATTTGATGTATATATATAACATTATGTATATATACAGATATACAACATTATATTATATATAACATTATATATTAGCTATAACATAGAATATAATATATAACAGAATATATAATATTATATAATTATTGATCATAAAATGTTATATATACTATATATGTTATACAGTAATGTTATATATATCTATGCATATATACACATATATAGTGCTCATATTTCTTAGATAAGCCATAGCCATACTGATCACAGTATATTTTTACTGAAGCAACATTGCATTATAACTTAAGTTTCAGGTGCACACCATTAAGAATCAATTATGTACAGATAGTACAGTAAGTTCACTAAAATCTTAATACATTATTAAATTCAGTTATCTAAAATTTTATTTGGAATTTTGGCACACGCATAAAGAGGAGATATGGCCTATTGTTTTCTTTTGTTCTTATCAGTTTGTGAAATTAGAGTAATACCAATCTAAAATCATCTGGGCAGCTTTTATATTTCCTCTGTATTCTGGAACAACTTGTGTAGGGCAGGCATTCATTGTTCCCTCAAGTTTGCAAGATCTGAGTTGTCCACATAATTCATCCATAAATAATATAAACAGGATGCAATCGAGAATAAGGGAGAGCATTCTTAATAACTGTGCCAGGGCAAAAGAGCATGAACAAGAACAGCTCTGAACAAAGCAGCGAGAACTCACTGTTAATACTTTATGAGCAGGAGCCCTGGTGGGAGTAGAGGCCTCTCAGTACTATTTCCATGTCTTCATGCTTGGTTGAACTATTCAGGTTTCTGTTTCTTCCAGCGCTACACTTGATGGATTGTTTCCCTTTGAAGTATTTTTTCAAATTTATTATGCATATTTGCTGATCATCGAGCAAAATGTTCTGTAACGTTGTCCTGCCCAAACCACTGTATGTGATTTTTATCCATTTTCTCATTCACTGATTTGAAGGTATTGGGTTGGTTGTTCTTAATAGGGACCTATCTCTGCCTTATCTGCATCTCTTTAGCTTATTCACCACTATATCCTGAAAATAGAGGCTAGTTCTAATAGATTTGATTCAATGTATTTTTTTGGCAAAAGTACATCAAAGGTGAACTGCATTCTTTATATCGTCACATATCAGGTGTCACTTAGTATTGGATGCCATTTAATACAGTGACAGTCAAATTGACTGATCTTTGTGCTAGATGGTGCTGGCTTGCCCCTTTTCTATTCAAAGTCATCTAAAATGTGTTACTTTTCTCTATACATGGCTGCCTGCTTTGTGTCAATCAAACACAATGATTTTAACAAAATTGTTATCTTTGCCTGAACCAATGAATTCCATAGGAGGGACACAATATAGCTCCATAAAACGGAATCAACTATAGCTATTAGGTTACCAAAAATAGAACATCGAGTAGAGAGGCAGATAAGTACTTACCTGGTTCAAGTTAGTTACTGGTTTTGTAAATGACACATTTGCTTAGTGGTGGCCACCGGTGGTGATGTGTGAATTTTCCTGGTTATCCCATCTTTGGTTATCATTAGACAACCTTGGTTTTCATTGACTCAGTATATTGCCATGTTATATTTGGTTTTATTTTTGAAATAGGAGTTTGTTCTAGCTAGGTCCTGTCTCCTCTCACTTGATTCCAGTAACTTTTTATATTGAAAAAAAAGATAAATGTTAATTGATGTCTTGAATAAGTTCAAGTAACAGATCTGATGACTAGCATCATTTCAAAAATAGTGGTGAGTCTAAATGATGTCTCAAGTATATGCAACATCTTTGATGTGATGTCAAATTATTTATTAGGTGAAGACCGTTGTGTAGCTAATGCTAAGTTGTCTATATTCATAAATTAAAGAAATGCTTGAATTTTAAGTAGAGATTCATGATAATGAGAACATTATTTCTCCATTCATGTATGTAGTCCTTAACTTATAAGCCTATGATATTGGGGAAAGCTTTGGTTTCAGTGAAAAACCTGAGATAGCAATCTGATGCTGCTACATCCTCTTTCTTTCCATCCAGTTTTATTGAGATGTTCTTTTGCAACTATCCCAATCTGGGTAGGTTCATCATTAATTCTAGCAACTAGAGAATTTTGGAGCCCTGGGAATTATCTTCATAGAATTTTTAATAATGAACAGGGGAAAAATAGGCAGCAAAGTAACAGCCACTTGAGTCTCTCTCTCCTTTCTTCTCTCCTCTCTCTTTCCCTCCCTCCCTCCCTCCCAAATTCTCCCCCTCTGAATTCACAGAGTTCTCTTTCATCTCTGTGTTCTCTCTCCTCCAGGGTGATACTGTCCTTTCATCCGCTCCCTTCTAGGCTCAGGTGTGTTCACTCACACGTGTGCATACCTACTGGGCCAGGTATGTACAATCTTGGGGAAGACAAGATACCACAGGTGCTGGTCACTGGGGTTAATGACAGAAGAATATGAAAAACCCTGAAAACTCATTTACCCTACAGATGTAACTGACATATAACATTGTATTAGTTGAAGGTGTATTACTTGCTTGAGATATGTATATATTGCAAAATGATTACCACAGTAGGTTTAATTAATATCCATCACCTATAAAGTTATAACTCTTATCTTATGATTGGAGGTTTTAAGCTCTACTCCCTGAGGAGTTTTCAAATATACTATACAGTATTGTTGACTATAGTCACCATGCTGTTCATTACAGCTTCAGGATTTATTTATCTTATAACTGAAAGCCTTTTGACATGGATCCAGGCAATACAGTTCCAGGTGCAGCCTCACCGTAGGCCAATCTTCAGTTCTGATCATTCAAGCGGAGAGTAAACTCTGACTCAATTCTAATGCCAACAGTTCAACCCTACTGCACCCAGGGTCTGCTCAAGTTTACTCCAAGTCAACCACAACCTAATGATACCACCACTAGCTCCATTTTAGTCAATTACCTTGCCTAATTCCTATATCCAGGTTTATTTGATCTTAAATTTCATCCTCTTCAGATTATCCCAAACCAATGCTAGAACTTCCCTAAATCAAGTCCTTACCTAAGATTCATCCTGAACTATCTCCCTGATGTCTCCCTAACTGTAAACCCCTCCCTCCAGGGTCCACTCCAAATTACCTAAATGTAATCTAATTACTCTAAATGTAATCTCTGAGAGATCCCTGTAACCTCTCCAACTTGGGCTCAGTCTCTTGTCCCAACCCTTCACCTGGCTGTATCAATTAGAGTCCTCCCAGTTGTTTCAACAGGGGGAATTTCATGATTCAACATAATGTTAATGTTAACATTACTTTAATAGAAATTCAATATAAAAATTGCTAAGTAGACATTTCAGAATTGAAACAAAAGAAAACACAAAACTATCACAGACATAACAACTGAGGAAACCAGCTGCCACTCTAGGGCAGGGGCACCTTGAAAAGAGGTTAGAGTTAACAAAGCTTAGAAACTTGAGGGTACCTGTGCAGCGGAAACTTACATCTGAGGAAAGAGCTCACAACTCGCAGCCCCTGTCTCTGTGAGGGATAACGAGGCTACCACAGCCAAGGTTTGTGTTAGAGAACTGCCAACTGAGTCAAGCTGCTGCTCAAGAAATGCCCTGCCAAGGTTGGGTGAAGGAGAAAGGCTAAAGTGAGGGTGAAAACAGGAAATCAGCCCGAAGCGCTTAGAAGTCCAGGATGAACCAATTCTGCCCTTGCCCGAGCTTTGCAGCGTCTCTCGAGTGCCCCCTATCGGCAGAGTTCAATGTAGCTACCGGCCAAAGGCAACTGGTTTGCAGAGAGCTAGGCTCTGCGTTGAGAGTATGGAGAATGGATGATAGCTGAAAGTGAAGGGATAACCTCATAGTAACTGGCCTGTGTAGGAGTGATGACCTTGAATTTAACTGACATCTATCTGCCCAAGTTTTCCACCGTTCCACTGCCGCGGAATCTCTTAAATCTATCTTGGCAGAAAAGAACCAGAAGGCGATGCTAACGTGAAGCTGGGAGTCCTTTCACAAGATGCCTGAAACCAGGCTTGGATTGCAGGTCACTCATGTAAGACCAGGTCCTAAGGCCAGGGCAGGACTGCAGCACGGCTGAGTCCTAGATTATTTGAGTTCCGTGGAAGGGTTTACATGACAGCAGGGCGTGAGACTGGACGATGGCAGGGTTGCAGTGAGCTGATCTGTGAAGAATGGAAGATTGTGTTAGCAGCAGGCTGCTTTGATTGGCTTCTGAAGCAGGATAGTTTTGGGTCCACGAGGTTTAGAGGCTAGGCACTTATCTGAAGTCAACCTGGCAGACAACATTTAACAGACCATGTGGGAGAAGGGGTGCTTGCTTTGAGAAAGATGGGTTCTCTGCACGGGAAGGCAGACAGCAGATGAAAACCACCTGCCCTTTTGTGTGAGGTACAAATTAATAATGGATTTTTTAAAGAAAAGAAAGTTTTAAGTAATAAACTGCCCTTACCCTACTGTCAGGAAAAAGTTATGGGGAATTTCTCTGCATTTAGGCCTATGGCAGGCACTGTAGGAATAAAAGAGAAACCAGAGAATTAAGGCTTAAGATTGAGGGGGGAAGGAGGAAAGGATGTGAGAGGCACAATTAATATTTATCAAGCAACTATTTTGAGTCAAGCTCTACTAAACAAAAACAATATGTGCAATCATTACAGATGCAAAGAAAGAAACTGAAGTTCAAGGAGGGTGCTAACTTTCCCAGGGTCACGCAGAACAAGGATAAAAATGCAGAAGTCTTGAGCAAGGTACCTTTTCTTCACCAAGAAGGGAGAATTGGAAGTCAGTGGGAGATAGAGAGCGATAAAATGACACTGTTGAATCACTGTCTTCATAATAGTCATTATTTCAATATAGCTAACCTTTGATTTAGATAAGAAACCTATGGGCTCATTTTACTTCTTTGTTTCATTTTAGGAGAAGATTTGGAAGATCCATGGTGATCCTGCTGGTTTTTTTATCTTGAAGAAAAGTTAATATACTAAATATGACAACCAACTGCAAATACAGATCTCATGGAGGTGAAGGTTGACTTCATAGACTATAGCAACAAACTTTGAAGTCTGGGTGGTTTACAAAACTTCTTTGTTAGCATTCATCTTCATATAAATAGTTTTATCGAAATGGATATTATCTGCTGTCCTAGCCAACTGCATGGGAGGAGGGAACATTTTCTTCTGGTAGAAATTTATTTCACCAACTTGAGTAGGATTTACCATTTCAATGACAATTGCTGGAATCTCAATAGTTACAAAGAGGAGGAGGGAGAAACAAATTTAAAACATAAAGACCGAGTTTTGAACAAAATAGAGAACAGGGAATGCTTTGCATTCATCACTCCCCTCTCTGTTGCCTCAAAGTGACTCTTAAACTTAGACTTGTATATGCAGAAGAGACCTCAGCTCCCTTTTTTTTTTTCAGGTTTCTTTTTCTAGAATGCAATACTCTTTAATATCCATGTGAGAACATTGGTTATTAGTTAAATCTGCAGATTATGCAACATTCCATAAGTGTCACTGCTAAATATAAACTGTTTCTTCCAGCACCATTACAATACTGACATTTTTTATACTGAATATTTTAAAGTCAAGAAAGCACAAGTGAGTAAGTGTTGGGCTTTTTAAATTTCTTTCTCACTTTTGTAAAGTGTTCAAATACTCAGGAACTTTCCATATACACTTTACTCTTACCAGACCCCCAGCAGGGCCCCTCCACAATGTTTTCTCTTCATCCTCCACTTTCCCTTTCATAAGATCAAGCCTTTTAAAAAACTTTTTGAGTGGGCTTTTAATCTCTTGATAGCAACTACTTATTTCTCATTTATATGTGAATTTGTACAAGAGATGAATTCATGTAAAGATTTGACCTTCCGAGATGAAGTCAGTGTTGTCCTTCCTTCAAGACACTCATTTTGGGGAAAGATCTGGAAACTGCGGCTTCAGAATTACCCATTATTTGTAGGGCCAATACATCCTCAGGCTAGCCAATAAGTGATCATTTAATAAATCAGTATGTTTGGAAAAAAAACTCGACTAAATCTTTCTGAAATAATTTCCACCCTTAGTCATCTTCTAGTTCCTGATCAGCAAAAGTCTTAATCACTCTGGCCACCCACAGTTTTTTCATACTGTCTGAAGCATGATGACCAGGTGAAGCAAGATAACCTGAAATATGCTGAATCACAGCGACCTAAATGCAGCCTAGGGGGTTTCGATAAACAACCCCCTGACAGACTGACTCAGTTTACTGATAGGCAGCCCAGTTTCTCCTTGAATCTCCTTCATTCTGTCTTCGTCAGGTCAGGCCATGTATACTATCAATGATTGCCTACCTGGAACACCTGAACATGTAAAAAGTATATAAACCCTTAGCTCCCTGTTAGGGATACTCAGCCTTTGGATATGAATCCAATGAGCCAGTACCGGTACTAAGAAACCTGCTTCTTGCCAGCCCTGGTGTCCTCATTCCCTGAGTGCCAGCTTTCATATCCACTAGATTTAACTGGTCAACATCATAAGCCATCCAAAAGATCTCAAGCTACATTTCTTAGTGTCCACCCCTAAACTGACTGTCATTCCCCCAGCTACCATCTGGGGAATGCTGGATGCTGACAGCTCAGAACCATGTGTCTGGGAATTGCCCTCAACTGGAAGAAGCTGCCATCCACAAGGTTTCAACTTTTGCCCAGGAAGAGTTCTACATTCACTGTAGTCAGAGGAGCGATAAAAGCTGTAACTTGCTCTCAATGGGGGAAACTAAGGGACCATCCTAACTCCAGCTGAGGCGTCTCTTGTACCTTTATTCTAGTTTAATACCTTCCTCGTCCCAATTCTGCTTTCTTGTTGCCTTACAAAGTGCAACCTCTTGCATGCATGTCTGTCTCGATCTGTTTTCAGAGAGCCTGGTGCCATCTCCTGGAAAAATGTTCATCATTCAGAAGGTCAAGAAGTTGTTTTCGGAGAAATGTGCTCAAGACCCAAAGGGCAGTGAAGACAGCAACAGTGGGGTGGAAGATAATCAAGGCTCCGGGAAAAGGTAAGAGAAGGGGATTCTGCTGAATCAGGCTTTGCAGTGCATTACTGAGATGCCTCACTCTCCAGAGGATTTAGTCAGTCTAATTTTGGCTAGACTGTGGTGAAGCTTGATTGTTGATGAATTTACCAAAGCAGAGTTTACAGAATATGGCAGGGAAATTCATAACGTAGGTGGCCACTGCCATCACTCCCACAGAGTAATAAAGGTTGTCTAGAGGACCCTCCTGACAGCCACAGGTTTCAGCAGAAACAATGTGACACTCAGTGTTGCTCAGTATGTGCTTGTCAACATGAATGTAATGTCTTTGTTGACAATCTTTCAGTCCAGGAATATTGACAATTGTATGAATTATTTTAATTGACAATTATTTCCCCACCACAGTGATGGGGAAAAAAGATTCAATTTTGCGAGGCAGGATTAATACCAATCTCTGAGGAGTATTTAATATCTAGCTATTGAAATGTCACGTATATAGTCTCTGAGAAAGTCCTAGGAATTTCTTCTTGGTGGCATTCAGAAGGGGAACAAACATTTTAACTTTCTAGTCTTTTACTTATTAATAAGATGGCTGAATGACCTTATTGCAGTTGTGTCTGTGGGTTCTCACAGTCAAGAGCACAAGAGAAGTATCTGGAGAGTCTTAGCATTTCCGCTGTAATCTTTGAAAGTAAACACTCTACCTGACATTTGAAGTCCAATGGCCAATCCAGAAAGTTCTGTAGGAAAACATAGCAAATATCAAACCGCAAGATTTTATTTATTGTCAGCATTATTGACTCATGTGATGATCTTTGAAGGAAAGGAAAAAATTAGTCACTCTGCTCAGTCTTTCTGTGTTGTGGGATGTGTCCCGTAAGGACTTCTTAGGAGACAATGAACAAGTTCTTGGCAGAAAGAGGCTGTATACATATGGGAGTGGGAGGATGGAAAATTATAATCTAATTTTTAAAAGCAAATAAATGAAGTTCACAGTAAGATAAACAAAAAGTTAAATGCTCTCTTACTGGAAAATTTCAGCAGTTGCTTCAATGTGAACTCCATTAAAGCAGGTGGAGAAGGTTATTAAGCTCTAGTATTTTAATGGTGAGCAGATTATAGGCAGAAGAGGCGTGAAGGTGTTCAGGTAGTTAAAAAAAAAAACAAACCCACCTTGAACTTCCCATAAACTGTTACTGTTTAGAAGTGGGCCATTCATCCATGATCCCCACCCAAAAAAACAAACAAACAAACAAACAAAACCCACAGATTAAGAGGAAAGGGTTGTTAAGTGAATGTGGAGCTGTTTTCTCACAGTGAAAATGATTCTGAAATTGGATACCATGTTAGGACTCGGCACCTAGGGGGAACCGTCCAGGGAGAACTGGGCAGTAATTTCCCCTGGTGAGGCCCAAGATGACCATCCCCAGGGCATTTAATGGCATGGCCCCCTGGCTAGGTGAGAAGGCTACTACACTTGTGCACAAAATGCCTTGATATGCTCCCTCAGTGACCTGTAATACCCTGGCTCAAGAATTCTCCAGTGTCAGTTCCCAGGGGGAGTAGCCAGAACTTAACCATGAATACTTCACAGTGAAGGGATAATATGCTCAGTATAGCTGAATTACCTTTAAGAAGGTATTTGGTGTTCCCCCCACCCCCCTCATCAGCAGTCATTGCAGTCCATTTTACACACCAACAATGGACCACCCTTCCCAACTAAAGTCATAAAACATATTTATCTGGACAATCTTTCATCTGTAAAAAAATCTAAATATTTATACTGGACTTTCAACTGTAGGCATGAGCTGCTTTCTTTACTGAGCACAGCAGAAATAAAACCACTTTTATAATACTATGGAGCAATTCTGAAAGATTCTAAAACATTCAACCCAAGCCTAAGTGGTGTGACAATGTCCTTTCTTTCCTTGTGTGTCACATATGCAAAGTGAAAGAGCAAATCCTTGGTACAGGGTTACTTGTGAAAACCAAACCTGTTTGCATACAAAAAAATGCCTGACAGTCCTGATCTTGAAGATGCATATCTGTGAGCACCTCAGTGCTGTCAAGAGCTTGGTTGACAGAACTGAAGAACTCAAGTGCAGGAAATCAGAGACCATCTTGCCTATATGAATACTCCAAGTTAAGAGAAGGGTCATTAGAATACTCGCTACTCCAGAAGTGAGGGGATGCTTATCATTGTCTGATTGTCTAGGTCATAAAATGTCCTGGCTGCAGGATGAGGGTCAGTGCTCTTTGAGATATGAGAATGGACTTGATGGGATGGATGAAGACCAGTCAGCTACCAGTCCAGAAAGGGAAGACATAGGTGCTTAATTGTACTGAGAACAGGCTGCAGGCTCTAGGGGAGACCTTGTGGTACAACAGCAGTGTGTCTGACTCGAGACTACATGCTCTGTCTTTCTTTTTCTCAGGGCTACTCATTTTTTCTCTATTAAATTTAAATTTCCAGCCAGGCATGGTGGCATGCACCTATAAAACAAGTGCTGGGAGGCAAGAGAACAGGGGTCACTTGCGTTTGCGGGTTTGAGACTACCCCAGGTGACATAGCAAGACCTGGGTCTTGAAAAAGCATCTGGGCACTGTGGCGGGCACCTGTAATCCCAGCTACCTGGGAGACTGAGCCTGGAGATCGCTTGAGTCCACGGGATTGGAACTACCCCAGGCAACATAGCAAGACCTAGTCTCAGAAAATAAAATCAGATTTCTTTTTTCATTAATTTTACTGTATCTTTACAGGTACTTACGTGTATATATGCAATATGCAATCAAGCAAGTAACAATTAAATGACTTTAAGTTTGATGTTTTAAACTTAAAATACCTTATCAAACATATTTAATTACAGCATATTTAATATTTTGACTAGCATGACCACCTTAACTTGGAGAGTTGGAAGAATAAATTTATATCAATATGAATACATAAGTTTTTAGATGAGAACTATGTAATAACTGTATACTATTTTTTCTCTGTTCAAATCTCAAGTTTTTTAAGTATCAAGATAAAGATTTCTACTGAATTATCATAATTTTGAATTGTTCTAAAGATTCTAATTCAATGATAGATTTCAGAAAATATAGTTACTTTTAATGAAAAATAAGATCATAGTTAACAATAACAATTTGATAGAACAAGGATGTCATAAAACTGTACCTAGATGGTATGTGATGAAAGTAACAATCCACATTAATGAAATATTATCTAAAACTTAAAAAGTTGAATTTATAAACACTATAGATTTAAGTTATGGCTTATTTAATTGAAGACATAGGTTTTAATTTCATACCCTGAACATGAATATGAATTAGCAAAAAACTTATCTGATTAAGAAAATGCAAGAAATTTAAGTATTTATTTCAACCATTTTATAAAACAATAAATTAAAACTCTTAGATACTAAAGTATATATTGTTGTTTTTCCCACTGAAGCTAAATCAGGGAGACAAATATAGATTTCTCTTAACCTAAACTTTAGAAAAAAGTCTCCTTTGCGTGGGATTACTCATGGGCACTGGTTATTAACCATAAAGTCTTTCTCGACCAGTTAAAGTAAAAATCTTTCTAGATGGTCTCATAATACCTTTTTATGGTTACTCTTTATTAGCCCAAGTCAATTTGCATAGTTTTGTTCCTTTTATTATATCAATGAGAACATATAGATAATTTAACTAAAATTAGATTGCTCCTTTCCTCATCCAAACACATTGCTAAGTCAAATTATTTATGTCAGAACATAGGAACACTTGATTATTTTAAGAAATGTATGCTTTTGTGGGACTTCTTATATACTTTTATTTATGTTTTATTTTATTCCTGCAAAATCATAATATACTTTTTGACCAGAAGATTTTAAACAATTCAGTACTTACATTTCTTCACTTGTAAAGAATCTTTTCCAGTAGCAAACTACTACACAATTCAGTCCTCTGAGATACAATTTTTTTAACTTATTTAACTTATTTTACATGTTACAAGCTTTAATTGATGACTCAGACCCTCAAGCCCCTGCCATTTTCTACTAGGCTATGGAATTTTTGAAGTGTTAGCAAATATAAAGCATTAGTTATTTGGGGCTGATTTTTTTTAAAAAATTAGTTATTTGCTGGGTGTTAATAAAACTACATTATTGAGGAATTATTGGTTTGTAATATTATAAGCTACCTTTCTGTTTTTGTCATGGTTTCTATTAAGGTGCAAAAATTTTATAGTTTAATATAGCCCTCTTTTTGTTTTTGCTTTCATTTCCCTTGCTGTTAAAGCTGTGACCTCAAATGCATCTCTGTGGTAGATATCTGATAATGTGTCCCTTATGTTTTCTTTTCAATATTATGGCTTCAATTCTTATATCAGATTACTAATACATTTTGAATTAATTTTTGCTTATGGAGTTAAGATAGATCTTACTTCATTTTTTTGAAAGTGGCAATCCATGTTTCCTAGTACTGTTTGTTAAAGCGTCTCTTTTCTCTATTGTATGGTTGTACTCCATTTCCAAGGATTAGCTGTTATTTGTATGAGTCTTTTGCTTGGCTTTCTGTTCTACTCTATGGGTCTGAGTTTCTGTTTTCACTCTAATATAATATTGTTTCAATTCCTATTGCTCTATAGTATAGCTTGAACTGTAGCCACCTGTGGGGAACACAGTACAATTGAGTACAGATCCACACTGTTACAGGTCTCTCTCTTCTGGACAGGGGCATCTGGCTCAGGGACTCTAGCAATACCAGTAGCTGAACTGGCCTGACCATGGGGTCCTCAGTGAGGCTGGGGTGTCAGTTTCTGAACCAATCAACCAGCAGCAATAAAATTTACCTTGAACAGATTTCACCATTACGCACCACAACATAGGCACTGGCCTACGATCACAGGGTACCTCCACCAAGGGGCTGGACTGAAAGGGACCCCCCACAGAAGACCATCCAGGCAGTGTAGACCCTGTGCTCAGCCATGTGCAAATGGGGACACAGCACAAGTTCATCTCCATGGCCATTACCAGTTCACTGAAACTGTAACCAGCCCCCCTTCATTTTCTGGTCTAGAAAGGATTAAACTAAGCAGGATCATGTACTGAACACTCTTTGTTCTCACTCTCACTCCTGCCCTTCTACTGTGTGATTTACTCCCTGATGCCTTTGGGGTGCCTTGAGAATTAACTGTGCTAACTTCTCCAACAGAATTCCCTCCTGTGCCCCTTCAGAGAGGAGAGCATCAGGGTAGGCCTCTGCAGCTGCTAAAGGTTGTTAGCCCCAGAGGAACACTCACTGCTGGAAAAGATACATTTTGTGAGTCCTGACACCTACTCCAAGGCCAGGGCGTCTCCACAGATGGATTGGGAAGGGAAACCCCTCACTCCCTTTATAGCCTAAATTGACTCGCATCCCTTTCTCCTGCATAGAATCATAGCACCCTTGCCTTTCACAGCAGATTTCCTTAGGGTGCTAACCCAATTGCCAGCTCCCTTGGTGGCTGCCTCATAGAATAAATTCTTTTGTGCAAAGAGATTCTCAGGGTTCAGTTTGACTTTCTGTACACAAGCAAAGACCCTGTGTGGTTGCTCATGAAACTACCAGGAAGTTGGAGGTCATGTGGTCCCACAGTTCTGGAGATCACAGATCTCCCAGTCAGATTGTCCATGCCCAGGTTTCTCATGGCCAGGCCTCCTGTGCCTCCTCCTAGCACAGGGCTGATACCCACAGGAACCCACAGGTGAGAACAAGAAGGAGAAGAGGGTAAAGAAGCAGCAATCAGCCCACCAGGAAATGAGCAAGGGTTCCCTTGAGAGGAATGGACTGGGCAGGCCTTGAGGTAGTCTTACTTGGCCTGCTCCCTGCAGAGGTGTTAAGGGCACCCACAGCCTGAACTTAGATGCCCATCCCTACTCTATCGTAATCTAAGCAACCTATCCCCATCTCCCTCTTCCTGAACCAGCAGCACCCACCAGACCAGCCATGTTCTTCTACTCTTCTAAGTAAAGCCCGAGGACCACTGTGAAGGGAGGGAAGGAAAAAACCACAAGAGCTAACATGTACTAGAGAAGATGTAAAGATAACGGCTCCCTGTGCACTAGTATCGGGATGTAAACTGGCAGTCACTGTGGAAAGCAGCATGGGATTTTTGAAAATTCAAAATCAAACCACCATATGACCCAACAACCCTGCTTCTGGGTGTATACTCAAAGGAAATGAAAGAGATATCTTGTACCCCATGCTCACTGCAACATTATTTTTTAAAATTTATATATATATATATATATGTTTCACATCTTTGTATTCCTTAGGGATCACCCACCACCTTCCTGACTCTCTAACCACTTCCTCCCATTTCCCCTCCCCCTCCAAGTTGTGTTCTTTAGTTTGGTTGTTAGTTTGTTTAGACTTTCCTCCTGGCCTTTTGCTATATATTAGTTAACCATTTGGTTTCTGTCTTTTTCTTTGAGTTGTTTCTGCTAATATTGTTTCTTCTAGGTACATCCATGTTATCTCAAGTTCATCAAATTTGCCATTTTTAATTGATGAGTAATATTCCATTGTGTATATATACCACATCTTTTTCATCCAGTCATCTGTCTTGGAACGTTTGGGTTGTTTCCATGTTCTTGCAATTATAAATAGTGTGCAGCATTATTTACAATAGCCAAGACATAGAATTAACCTAACTGTCCATGAGTGAGTGAATGAATAAAGAAATATGGTGTATTTATACAATTTTGTATGAAAAGAAGTCAACAAAAAATGGTCACAATTAGGACTGAATTGACAACCTATAAGATGAAATGGAAGTGATATTTCACAATGCAAAAAAATACAGTAAAATTAAAATTGATGGTTACGGGAATGCTTCCTACATTCCCTCATGACTTTATGAAAAGACTTTTATTACGCACTCGAAGAAGGGAAAAGTATTTTAAGGATCTTTTCCATCAACTCAAACATCAACTTATTTTTTTAATAAGTAATTTATATATATATATATTTCACATCATTGTAGTCTCCGGGGATCACCCACCACCTCCCCTCCCTAGTCACTCCAGCTGGTCTCCCCCCTGTCCATTGTGTACTTTCGTTCATTTGGTTGTCCATATATTAGTGTCTTTTTCTTCCTGATTTGTTTCTGCTAATATGATTTCTTCTAGGTACATCCATGTTATAAATTCATCAAAATTGTTATTTTTAATTGATGCGTATTATTCCATTGTGTATATATACCACATCTTTCTCATCCCCTCATCTGTTTTGGGACATTTGGGTTGCTTCCATGTCCTTGCAATTATAAATAGTGCTGTCAAAAACATCCAAGTACAGGTGTCTTTTTGTACCCATATTGAGGTCTCCTTTGGGTAGATTCCCAAAAGAGTGATTGCCGGGACGAATGGCAGTTCCATTTGCATTAGTCTGAGAGTCCTCCACACTGCCTTCCATAGTGGCTGGACCAGTTCGCATTCCCACCAGCAGTGTAAGAGTGTTCAAATATCAACATATAATGACCTCAAGAATTAGAAGGAGCAGCTAGGTGTGGTGGCATGCAGCTGTAGGCCAAGAGCTGAGAGGCAAGAGGCCTGGGGTCACTTGAGTTCGCGGGATTGGGACTACCCTGGGCAACATAGTGAGACCTAGTCTAAAAAAAAAAAAAAAAAGAAAGAAAGAATTAGAAGGGGTATTGTAGAAATTAGAAAAGTATTGTAAAAAATAATTAGAAGGGGTGTTGTAGAAGTTAGAAAGATATTGTAAAGTTGTATTTAGAGATATAATTAAAAGAAATTTCTCATAATTGAAGAAAAACATGATTTTTTTACATTGAAAGTGTTCACCAAGTTCCAGCCATAGCCATGAGAAAAAGCACCTACCTAATTATCATAAACTATGAAATCAAAAATCGTGTATCCCCATCACAGAAAGGCTTCCAGGCAAAATTTTGGTAAAACAAAAATAATCAAACTAACATCAGACTTCTCATCTACATTTCTGGAAGTTGGAATTACAACACAATCATTTTTATAGACTATAATCACTTTCACAGCCAGAAATGTTACTATTTCTATGATAATACAAAAGTTAAGATAGACTCCAAAGGCAAAACAAAGTGAAATATTATATAAAAGTAAATTCACAATCTACTGAGAGGATATAATCTTTGAAGAAATCCTTACACCATAAAATAAAGCAATAAAATTAATCTGTAATGTAAAATGTATTCTAAATATAAGGAGAATTTGGTACATGTTTACTCACCTGTGGGAATTTTTAAATACAGTTATCCCAGCGCTTCATGTTTTATGAAAACAGAATTTAAGAATATTGAAATTTGATTAAGATAGTAACATAGTTTAATTGGACTTTGTCCCATATTATACCAAGATCATGGTTCATAGAGAGAAAGAAATAATTATTACAACCCCAAATGAAAGAATAGCAGGCTTATAGGCCAATAAGAGCAAAAACAAACCACAAAAAAAAAAAAAACCAAAAACAAAAACAAAAAACCACCAAATGAAATAACCCCCCTGGAGACATCCAGAACAAGAACTTTAGGTGCCTCTTCTAAAGACTGGTTATTGCCTCCGTGATCAAGAAGGCATGTGGGCATCAGTGTCTAGGCAAGAACTCATGAGTGGGGAAATGAAGCCTACTGGACACTGAGCTAGATCCAGCTTGTCAGTTGGGTTCAAAGTCAGCTCTGTATGGTAAAGTATTCAAGGAAGTCATTCAAACCTAATAAACTGGTAAAACAAACAGCAAACAAAAACCTGTATCCCATCATAGAAAAGCACTTCCCCAAAACACCCCTTTCAGAAGGTATGTCCCCATTACACTTTGCCTACTCTGTTCCCATTCCAGTTCACCCACTCTGAAAATAGAACATTTCTGATGTTATCAGACACAGTCTCCCCCCCAAATCTTTAGCCTACTAATCATTCCTCCTCTCTTGACCTCAGTTTTTCAGCTATAAAATGAGGAAGCTTGGCCTACTTAATTCTAAAGTTCTTACTATAAGAATCTCTGGGGGATCTGCGCCTGCCCTGATCGGCAGGCACCCGCATCTGCTGGTGAACCTAGGCCAGCGGCTGCACCTACTCAGCAACCATATAGCACCCACTGGGCCCCTCTGCTGTCGACCTGGCGGGTAAGGGGGACGCAGGGGCTGGCCAGGACCTCCAGACCTGACCAGCGCATGGGAAAGACTGGATCCATCCTTGATCCAGGAATAGCGGGGGGCGGGGGATGACACCCTTGCTGCTTCACCCTCACTCCACTTAGCTCACAGGAGGACTAAGAGCATAAACGTGCACACAGCGATACAGAACAAATGAGGGGCCAGAAAAGAGCCTGCGCATGCACGTGTGTGGGACTCCGAAGAAGGATCATTCAGAAAGATAATAGATGCTGGAATGGAGAAACAACTGTGGTAAAGACCTATCAGACCATCATCTATGCCTTCACCAGAAGCTGATGAATCAAAACTCCATGTGGAACTTGCCATCCAAGGAAACATGGCTCCCTCCCCAAGCCTTGGGAGAGGAGACCTGCAGAGTCAGGGCATTGACTCCACAGCAAATCTGCAAGCGGATGGAGAGGATATGACCTGCAAGATCCATCAGCGGATGCCTGCCCTCATCGAGAAACCTCCTCACTTTTGGGGAAAGGATCCCCAAAGCCAGAGGTCAGAGAAATGAGGTGCAAGGATAGCAGAATGGCAAGGAGATCGTACCGGAGCCAGCAACTAGAAGACACCAATAGACCCCAAATCTGGCTGCCCAATACAAAGCTAAGGACTATATACCATCAAGCATAACGTGCCGTGGTCCTGGAACACAGTCCCTCATCCGACAAATGGACACAGCCACAGAAAAAGAGACCAAAGGACCAATGAACCCAATATAAACCAAAAAAGAGCAATGAGAGTGGAGACTGAGTGAACACAAGGGAGTGGGGGGTGGAGGAGGGAAGGCATGCCAGTAACCATTTACCCTATTTACTTATGTAAGAATTTATAAGAATTTAGAAATAAAATTAAAAAATTAAAAAACGAAACAAAAGAAAAGAATCTCTGGGATAGTGTGCATTGTATAAAAATGTGCTTTTCACTTCATTAACATATTCTAAGTCCCCTAAATTTAATCCCTGGAAACTCAGTAAAGAGAGAAATAGTTTCCTGCCCCCAAGAAGTTTTCAACTGGTCTAAATGTGGCATAAAGAGATCTAGGATAAAGTGGGAGGGACTATAAGAGAGAGTGCTTGGAGGGGTGGGGTAAATCCACCTATTGTGTGGATTCTCTGTATAATTCCACAATATTTTCACCTTCTCTCTATTCTTCTCCCTCTCCTTAAGGCATGTAGGACAGCTAACCCTACTGGCTAAAGGATCAATGTTCCTTTATGCTTTTATGTCATTATCCTTGACCCACCTCCCAAATCCTGCCCAATGGAGGCAAGTAAAAACCTAAGTCCAGAGATCTACTGCAGAATTTCTGGACTCTTGGATCTGCCACATCCTTCTCAACAACAATGTACTCCTGTTCCCTGACCTTTACTGTATTTTTGATCCTGTTCCAGATGTTTTCAGATAAACAGCACCAGGAAAAGAGAGTTAGGGTGGTACGATATTATGATTCATTAGACAAAGATGTATTTGATTAGTCAGATGAACAAAATATTTTAGATATGTATTTGAATCCAGAGTCTGAAGTGGGAAAGGGTGCAATTTTTAAAGACAAAACCTTTAGCCTGAAAAATCTGATGCTATCTCTACATCAATAGTTACATGGTCCTCAGTGATTCTGATCAGCCATTTGATCAGCCATTTTGACCAGCCATTTTGTTGTTAGCATTTTGGGGAAAAGGGCAACCTCCAGGCTGCATGGCTAAGGTGGGCAGCCTGGCCATAAGCCCAAGTCTGTGGACTCACGGCTTTAGCATGCTTAAGCCAAGTGTGTGTGCTAAAGTGAGCCTAAGGATTTTTGGAGAGACCATGAGGAGACCTTGATGACTCTGCTATTGGTTCCTTTACTTTGGAGTTTCTTTTTAATTGCCAAACGTAAACAGACTACCAAAGGACACTACAGCAAGGAGAAGACATCACACCTTCAACTGCCTGCTGGGAAAAGCTGGAACACTCCTAGAAGAACAGATGTACTGTGTTTGAAACATACTGATGATGAACTCTGATAGACTGCACATTTGGTGAGATGAACAAAGATTAAAAGACTGCGGGTTTCTGAACAATGTTGGAGTAATCTGGATTTTCTTTTTTGTTTCTTTTGTAGTAAACAACTAATTAGAAAATCACTTTGTTAGAAATAAATAGTTCTTTACACTTAAAAAAAAAGTTACATGGTCCTGAGTCACAACTCCCAAATCTAAGGGTACTTCTTAAGTACTGAGTGATAAAAGATGTCTTTTGTGATGTAAATAAGATCCACTTTAAGAACCACTTAAGGATGGTGGCTGGTTGCCATAAAAAAACTGTGGTAAAGGGTTGGAACTTTCAGCACCACCACATAACTGAACAGGAGAGAATACCTGGAGACTGAGTTCAAACACTGATGACTGATGAGTTTGTCAAGTATGCCTAGGTAATGAAACCTTTACTTAAAAAAAAAAAAAAAAAAAGACAGGGTTCAAAGAGCTTCCAAGCTGGTGAACACATGGAGATCTGGGAAGACTTGGAGAGGTCATGGAAGTTCCAGTTCCTTCCCATATTCCTTGCCCTATGCCTTTCTTTTCCCTGGCTGTTTTTGAATAATATCCCTCTATGATAAACCAGTAATCTAGTAAATAACATATTTCTCTGAGTTCTGTGAGGTGTCTTAGTGAATTAATTAAAACGGGGGGGGGGGGTCATGGGAACCTCTTCTATGTAGCCAGTCAGTCAGAAACAGATGACAGCCAGAACTTCTGACTGCAGTCTATAGGTGAGGTATGTGTGTGTGGGGGGGGATGTGGCCTTATAGAAATAAACCCTTATCCTGTGGGATCTGATTTTGTCTCCAGGCATAGTGTCAGAATTGAGCTACATTGTAGGATACCCAGCTGGTGTCTGGAGAATTGCTTGTTGATAGTGTATAGAAAATCCCCTCCACAAATATATGTTGGCCTTGAGTCTAGGAACTTAATTTAGGGGAAGTGCTGCCCATGGAAGGTTTAACATCTTCCCATACATTCAAACAGTGTTTTTCAGAGGCATCTGAAATCTGCTTGACTGTATCAGAATGTGTTACTTCCAAGACAAGCTTGGGAATGACTTTGAGATTCCCAGAGCTGTGGGGTAGGGCAAAGCATCTTCTGAGAAGTCTTTTTGATCAGTTTGCACCAGTAATGTCCTGAGTTGGTCAGTTGCCTGGCTCCTGCTCTCTCTCCATTCTCTCCCAGATTATGAGATCTGAAGCTTTTCTTAGACATTAGTTCGCTGATCTTGTCACATGAAATCACTGTTCTTGGTCAGGAGTGAAAACAATGTTAGGACAGTCACATGGGGAGGAGCACACATTCTTTTCTGTCCCTTTTCAAGTATGACAGTCTGTGATTTTTGTCAGTGATCTGTATTAAGATTTCATAGCCAAGTAGCTAGAGCACTGAACTACTGATTATGAGGAAGGCCTGAATGATTTTTTGGCAAGGTATCAGTCCCTTCATCTGTCTGATGTCTGAAATATTTTTTCTATGCATATATAAATGCATATAAATATGCATGTACCTCTAATTCTTTTTTAACAAAAAGTATGTATTTCTCTAAAAATGTTTTTATTAAACTATTTATTGTACACATTTTCCCTGCCAGTCTGTAAATTTTGGTCTAGAAGTCATATACTATTCCATCACACAGAGAGAACATCATTTGTGTATCTAATACTTAGGAGGTAAAATCTAAATATTTGATTAAATATTTTATATTTGATAAAATATTTTATATAAAATAATATAGTAAAAATATATCAAATGCTGAATTTTGCATATGTATTTTATTTATTTGGATAATATAATGATTTCTGATTAAGTTCCTAGAGGTCAACTTATTAGGATAGGGCAGGAATAAGCTTATAATATTATTTTTCATGAGCACTTTCTCTGTGTCTCCATGGGATCAGACACAGCCAGAAGAAATCACCTACCTTTCAAGACAAAGGAACTTTAGAATACCAAAATGAGCATTCTTTACATAAATCCAGAAAAATGAGGTTTGCAGCAACTTCTCTGCTGTATCATGAATATAAAAGGAAAATACAGATCTTAAATCATAAAGGGAAAGAAGTCTAAGCTAGACTCTCATATCCATTTACAGTTATTTCAAAATAAGAATATATTAAAAATATTCCCAAGCATTCAGTGCCTCAGAATATTTGCCACACAAAGACATACTTAGAAAATTCTCTTAGATGAAAATTTCAAGTAAAAAAAGAAATGAGTCCAGAAGATGTTGGAAATTATATCAAAAGAAAGTTGACTGGATAAAAATTAGATGAGAAAGAAAGAGCAATATATAATCTGAAACACTTTTTCTATGCATACATAAATGCATATAAATATGTATTTATATAAATATGTATAAATATATATAAATATATAAATATAAAAATAAATATATATAAAATATATAAATATGTATAATTTTTAATGAAAAGTAATTATATATTGCTCTAAAATGTATTTATTGATTCTTATTATTTGTATTGTAACTTTTAATTCCATAAACTTCATATAATCCCCAGATGACTAGGGTGGAGGTGGACAATGCTTAGTGAGAGAAACCCAAAGTATATGAGAGCCTTCTGAGATAATTGCCTTGTTAAGGAGGAAGATGAAATCAATAAAGACAGGTTAAGATGGACCTGAACTTTATGTTATTGCCAATAGTATAAGAACAAAAATAAAATGAGTATATTTTAAAGAATCTGGGAAAATCCTTACCTACCTAATTGAAAGTACAATAAGAAAAAATAATAAATTAAAAACATAAAAAATAGCAGAAATAAGTCCAAATATAATTTTAAGTGCAATAAATGTAAATGGGATAAACTCACTAAATACTTGGCCTCACAAATGAGATATATTAGCCAAAAAGATATGTTAGGTAAAAGACATGAATGAAAGATATGGACATATTAGCATAATCAAGTACCATGCTAAGCCACTATAAACTAAAAGAAACTAATATAGTATATGATAACTATTCATGGCAAAACATACAATTAGCCAAAAGATTACTTATAGCTGATAAAGAGAAATAAACACGTTACAAGAACATATTGACACCTACAATTCCAGCTTTCAAATTGAAAAAACAACAAGTGACAATACTTCAAAGAAAAATAGTTATAAACAGTAGTATTTGGAGATACTTAGCCAAATCTTAACACTAACAGTAGCAACACACTGACGATTAGACCAATGCATTGAATAAGCTATTGGGTGTGTATATAGTTGTACAAGGGTATTTCCAGACCCAAAAGAGAATAAGCATATATCAAAAATTTATAATTATCTTACCTACTAGATCACAAAAAAAATTAAATCAAATAATATACAGAGCTTGTATGTATTCTCCAACATATAAAGTTAGAAATGAATAATAAAATGGGAAATAACTCATATTTGGAAATAGTAGGTTGCTAGATTAACTTTGACCTACTTAAGAAGTACACTTACTAACAAGTCAGATGGAGTCTAATAGTGGGGCAGATCTCTTCTGTCAGAATGGAAGAGCATCATAAAATTATAAGGCAATGGCATACATCCAAGGAGTGGAAATTGAGTCCTTTTTGTCATCACCTACCACATGGTGTTAGAAGTCAAGATAGGATTACCTTGGAGGGAAGGAGGAATGCTAATGACTGCAAAAGCACACAATTGTTTGCATGACTAGTTTTCCCTCTAATTATTCATCTTGCTGTACATCAATAATTAATACACATTTCAGGAATTATACTGCAATTAAAATTTAAAATGTATACTAAAAATACTCAAGTACAAATTTGTAACTCACAGCTTCTGTTGATTACATTTTACATAATTTTTTCTAGCTTTCTATCTATCAGTTTGCTCTTGAGTCTTTTTTTTTCCAATTTTCAACCAGATTCCGGATTATCTTTATTTAAATTGATAGTTTTACTGAAGTGAAATAGAATAGTAAACTTTACTGAAGTGATATAGAATAGTAAATTTCACTGAGCTGATATAGAATGGTAAATTTCAGCCATTGTTAATCAAGCATTAGAACAAGTTCCCAAATGTATTTTAAGCTATTTGTAACCCTTTAGGAGCTTTTAAAATTAATAATAAAGTTCCAGGCTGGGCATGGTGGTTCGTGCCTGTAAGCTTCAGCCTATGAAGCGGTGGGGGCTAGGGATCGCGGTTCGAGTCCCGCCTGGGGCCCGTAGCGAGACCTAGTTCCAAAAAAAAAAATAGCTGGGTGTGGTCCTGCGTGCCTGTAACCCCAGCTACCTGGGAAGCTGAGGCTGGGGATTGCTTGAGTCTGTGGTACCCTGGGCAACGAGAGCCTGCGGTTCCATAGGCAAAAATAGCAAGACCTAGTCTCAAAAATAATAATAATAATAATAATAATAATAATAATAATAATAAAGTTCCAGGGCTCAAGAAATGTACAGGGATGTCAGTTGTATTTATTAACTTGTTTATTTAATTTTTCTTAAATATGTGTCCTTTCAAAAAGTTATTAGATTTTATTTAATTAACAAGCGGATTTGACAAATGTTTTTGGATACTTCAGTGATTGTACCTCAGAGAGTAGACCTTGTCTGTTACCTGTACTCTGTCTCACGACACTTAGAAGACTGTGTCTTACCCATCTTTTTTGTGTAATGACCAACAAATCTTTCCAAGCAACTCAAATATCAAGGAAAATAGATTTCCTTCTACTTGTGGAGATATTTCATATTTAGAGAACCTGCAAAATCCTTGAGTATTATCTTTCCACAATTTATTAATGTGTGCACAGTCCTCCAAAGACATTATAGATCTTTCCAAAGATATTATAGATGTAGTGTGATAGTTCTCCCAATCACCAGCATCAACATCACCTGAGGACTTGTTAGAAATGTAATTTTAAAGCTTTTATTCAGATATGATTAACATATTATGAAAGTTTAAAGTATCAACCCATTGATCTAATACATACATGTTGCAAAGGGGTTACCACCATGGATTAGCTAACTAAACATCATTTCACATAACTACCATTTCTTTTATGTGATGACATTTCATATTTTTTCTCTTTGCAACTTTCAAAAATATATAATCCATTTTTGTTGATGTAACCACCATGCTGTACATTAGAGTCCCAGAACTTTATATTATGTTTGAAAATTTTACTCTTTAGCCAATTTTACTCTCTCCCCTACCCCTCTGCCTCAACTCCCTGATGACCATCATTTTACTCTCACTTTCTATGGGTTTGATGCTTTTTTATATTCCATATATACACAAGAGTATACAGTATCTGCCTACTTTTGTCTGACTTATTTCACTTAGGATAAAATTTTCTGTTTTATCCATGTTGCAAATTGCAAAACTTCCTTCTTTCTTGTGATTTAATAATGTCCAATGTGTGTGTGCGCGCATGCACGTGTACATGCCGCACATCTCATGTCTTTATTTACCCATCTGTTGACACTTAAGTTGTTTATCTTGGCTATTGTGAGTAGTGCTGCAATTAACATAGAGTGTAGCTATATCTTCAAGATATGATTTTATCTTCTTTGTATATATGCCCAGAAGTGAACTTGCTGGATCATGTGGCAGTTCTACTTTTAATTTGGAGTGTGGGGGAATCTCAAAACTGTATTCCATAGTGGCACACATGTCCCCCTTTCTCTGCATCCTCTTCATCTCTTCTCTTCTTGATAGTTCCATTATAACAGGTGTGATGAAATATCTTTACCTTTCCCTGATAATTCATGAAATTCCAATATCTGCAGGATAACAACTCTAAGTAACTTAGTATGGTGGAGTTAGCCTACTCTGTTCAGCTAAATTCATATAATAACCAACTTCTTATGAAATAATCTTAGTTAGCTCCTTTGATATCAATGGCAAAATGTTTCAAAATAGCTATATGTCATGCCTTGTTTCACTTAAGTCTCCCTTAGTGGACACAGTTGATATGAAGATTACAGGTATAGTTACTGTAATTATAATCTGAACATCAATATCTGGAATAAATGGCTTTTTCTTTACTGTTTTCAGTCTGTGGGAGTAAAAAATCTTGCTGGATCCTAGAAGGACAATGCAGGAAATCTAGTGAAGAGTTGAAAAAGCTATGTCACAATGGTGATTCCTGCTACATTCCAAACAAGACAGCTTTTCATCCACACAGATTAACCCAAGCGGTGGCCAGGAAACACCAAGTTTTTAAAGAAAAAAAAATGGAACTTCTCAGGCCAGGAATTGTTAACTCTGGTCTCTCTTCTATGGGTCCATTAAAGTCCATTCAAATTTGCTGATATCTGTCTGACATCACAAAGCTAGTGATGAAAACAGTAAAAATACCATTATATCCCGCTCCTACTAATGTATCATTCTAAACAAAACAGAGATAAACTAATTACTTAGAGGGAAATCCAGAAAACTTCTGGTGTTTTCCATGAAAATTTCTTCAAAGAAAAATTTTCAATCAAGTATCAAATGACTTCACCCAAGAAAAACAACTTCTAGTTCTTCTGCTCCAGCTTTGCTAGTACCTTATGTCCATAGTGCTGTTCCCTCCATCTGGGCTTCTGCCTTCCCAGTAAGAGTTTGGGGAACTGGGGGGAAAATTCTTGCTTTACACTTGCTTTCTGATTTTTTTTTTTTGCCAAAAGCTACTAAAAACTAAGTTTTCTTTATAAAATAAAAGATGCCTTAGATAAGTACATCCTACTTAATACTAACTCACTTTTCACTCTAAACCTCTGACATAGACAAATAGAAAAGAGTAGAGACAGGAGTAGCCTTCACATATACAGTCAACTAGTATTTTAACAAGGGAACTGAGAGTACCCACTGAGGAAAGGATTGTGAGATAAAACCTTACACCAGTAAGAATGGCCCACATTAAAAAAAATGGGCAATAACAAGTTGCTGGCATGGATGTGGAGAGAAAGGAACACTCTTACACTGTTGGTAGGAATGTAAACTGGTCCAGTCACTATGGAAAGCAGTGTGGAGGACCCTCAAACTGATAAAAACGGAGCTACCATTTGAGCCAGCAATCGCTCTTCTGGGAATCTACCCAAAGGAGACCTCAATATTATACAAAGGGACACCTGTACCAGATGTTTACTGCAGCACTATTTATAATTGAAAGGACATGGAAACAATGCAAATGTCCCATAACAGATGAATGGACAAAAAAAAAAATGGTATATATGAGCAATGGAATATTACTCATCAATTAAAAATGACAAATTTGATGAATTTGAGATAACATGGATGAACCTAGTAGAAATCACATTAGCAGAAACAAGTCAGAAAAAAAAAAGACAGAAACCAAATGGTTTCACTAATATGTGGGATATAGGAAAAAAACAAACAAAAGGCCAAGAGGAAAAGTCAGAACAAACTAACAACCAAACTAAAGTACACAACTGGGGGAGGGGGGGTGATGAGTGGGAGCAATCAGGGAGGGGAAGGAGGTGCATGAACCCCAGAGAATATAAAGATGTGAAATATATATAAATAAATTTTTAAATAAAGGATTGTGATTTCAACAATGGTGTTAGAACCTGGATCACTGTATGTGGAGACGGAAATTGGATGTGTAATGCTGTTCACAAAAATGAACTAGAAATGGATGAAGACTTAAAGTTAAGGCCTGAAGCTATAAAACTCCTAGTAGAAAACCTCATGGGCACCTTGGCAACCTTAGATATATTACCAAAAGCACAAGCAACAAAAGAAAAAATAAACAAATAGAACTATATCAAAGTAAAAAAATTACGCACAGCATAAGAATCAATCAAGAAAATGAGAAGGCAGACTACTAGATGGGAGAAAATATTTTCGAATCATTTTTTATGACAAGGGGTTAACAACCAAAATTTGTACAGAAAACAATTCAAGAAAAACAAAACAAAAAAAGAAGAAGAAGAAGAAGAGTTAGTTTGAGAAATGGGCAAAAGATCTAAATAGATAGCTTTCAGAATAAGATGTTCAAATGACTAGCAGGAATGTAAAAGGACACCTAATATCACTAATCATGTAAACGCAAATCAACAGCACAATAAAATATTGCCTCACACCCCAGTGGATGGCTATCAAGAAAATGGGTGTGTATTGGCAAGAATGTGGAGAAAAGGAAACCCTTGTGCACTGTTTGTTTTGTGGGATGTAAATTGGTGCAGTCACTATGGAAAACAATTCAGTTTCCTCAGAAAATTTAAAATAGAATTGCTCCATAAGCTCCAACTATTCTACTGAGTATATACCTAAAGGAAATGAAAATAAGCTATCTAGGAGACATATGCATTGTTTATTGCTGCATTATTCGCAATAGCCAAGGCATGGGGGCAAGTTAAGTGCTGGTCAACAGATACATGAAGAAAGATTATGCACAAATGCACAGGCATGTGTGTGCACACACATACACAAAGGATATTATTCAACCATCTATGATCTTGGATGAATCATTTGCCCTAGTGGTCACACACATACATGATGTATCTGGACTGTAGAGTGACTTGTGTTTATTAACTTTTGTTTCTCTAAACCTTCATTGAGAATGCACTCTATGTGCAAGAATAAGAGGTGTGGTCCTTATTCTCAGGAATCTCACAGTCCAGTGGAGGTAGACACAGCAGTAAATGTTCAAAAGTAGGCTAGTCTGAGAGGGACTGTAAACAGAGAAGATCTCATGAGAAACCCAGGAATGTCCTGGTTTGCAAACCCTCCCTTCTCCTATCTCCAAACACCTCTAAAAGACTCACTCAAAAGACAACACTCAGAAAGACTCACTATCATTTGCATGCCCTCCAGCGCCTGCCACAATCAGTGCATGAGCCAAGAGAGTGATGTTCCACTTGGATTAGCTTTACACAACAGTCCAGTTCAGTGCCTCCTGTGTCCCCACCCCAGAGAGGTCAATAAAACGCTAGTTCAGGCTTACACAGCTCTAAGTGTTCTGGACTCCTGGACCCATTGCCTCCTACGTCCCAGGACCATGAGATGCCTGCTCGTGACTCTTGCTGTACTTGTGTTCCTACCACACGTTATCCCAGGTAATAAGCCCAAAGAAGCTGCAAAAATGAAGTTAGACTAGGCTATATGCCATGCAAAGTCCAGTATGTTACTGTACCCCCCAAACTGACAGCTCATGAACCCCATATTGGGACCATATCCCTGGCAGGGGTGGAACGTCAAGGCAGAACAAGTTGTCCTCAACAGGAGCAGCTCCAGCATCCAGGGCTGTCCTTGCTTCTGTAGACTTCAGGTTGCTCCTAAGGAATTAGAGTTTTCCTCCCTTTCCAACTCATGCCAACTCCTGAAAGTGATTCTCAAAGACCCCTTTGCTATGTTGTCTGGACCCTAACATTCCTGTCTTGTTTTGTTGTTGTTGTTGTTTTCATGTTCTGGAATTTGATGAACCAATAAGGAAATATCTGCATGGCTGTTACATGAAATTTACAACTGACTTTCCTTCTCCTTTCTGCAATGGATGTCTGAGCTTTTAATAACCACTGCTTTTATTTTAAAAGTATATCTAAAGTCATGTCCAGAACCTTAAAACTGCTACTGAAGAGGACCAGAATGGTTTCTTATTCAAAGTACCCTGCCTTTTCCTTTGCTGTCTATCTTTTAAGATACACTTCGTTGTATGAACAATCATAAAAATTAATATTTATGTCTTACTTTTAAAAAGGTAAACACACCACACATAGTTATATAGCATTCTTTCACTTAATATTTTGTGATCATTTTCCTTGTTACCACCTAAAGATCTGTCTTGTGTTTTGTAAAGTTGTAAGATTCTACTGTAGGATTTTTATTTATAGTAATTTAGGAATTCCCTAATCCTATCAACACATCAACAAACATACTGTATCTTTCCATTCATATGAGGCGCTTAAAACAGTCAGTATCATAGAGACAGAGAATAGATGGAGTTTGCTAGGAGCATGGGGTACTATTTTTTTAATTCGGTCAGAATTTCAGTGCTGTACAATGCACAAAATAGAGTTTTGTTGATGGCTGGTGGTGAATGTGAATGTACAAAATGCCCCTGAACTGTAATGAGAAATTTAAGATGGTAAATGTTATATTGTATGTTTTCTACCAAAATTTAAAAAATCATCCAGAGCTAAAAATTTGGGGAAGAAAAAGCTTTTCACTACTATTTAATTTCTTAACCCTTTGCTTTATTCAAATTTGTCTTTTCTTTCCATACCATCCCTTGAGAGTTCTTAGGAATTTACCCATTTCATCTAGGTTTCATTTATTTTTTTCCTAATTCCAATTGTCTGTTTTTATTAGAGTGATTATATTATTTTTTATTATTATTTGTTATTATATTATTATTTATTAGAGTAATTTTTAATGATACATTATTTTTATATCATTGTATACCCTGAGGTTCTTCCACCACCACATCATCCATGAACCCTCATTTCAATCTCTTGAGCTCATCCCTCCCCCAATTTAACCCTCCCTACCCCTCCATTGCTGTGTGCTTTAGTTCTGCTGTCAGTTTATTAGTTTTCACTTTTTCTATCCTTTTGTTTGTTTTCCCATATAAGTGAGACCATCAGGATTTCTCTTTTTCTTTCTGGCTTATTTCTGCTAGCATGATTCCTTCTACCACCATCCTTGTTGCAGCAAATGACATAAGTTTGTTAAAGTGATTATAAATATTACCATTAAAATAATAATAAATAAATAAATATTACCATTAATACAGTAAAACTATCTTATCAATGTTGTCTTTTGTTTTATTTTTGTTTAATTTTTAAAACTTTATCTTTATGGTATTTCCTCCCCTTCCCTGCATCTTTCTCTCCTTACCCCTCCCTCTTCACCTCAGAACCCTTGAGATATTTACTGTTTTTCTATACAGTGAAAGAAAATACAAGATGAGTAAATAGACATCCTATTGAATAAGAGGAAATGTTTACACAATATGTAACCAATAAGGAATTAATACCCAAAATACATAAAAAAAACTCATGCGATTAACATTAAAGGAAAGAAATAACCCAGTTAACAAATGGGAAACAGATATGAACAGACAGCTCACTGAAGATGATATACAGAAGACCAAAAGACATATGAAAAGATATTCATTGTCACTTCTAGTAAGAGAGATGCAGATTAAGACTACAATGAGAGGCATTTCATACTCGTTAAAAAGACCCCCCTGTTTCAGAGAAGGTGTAGAAAAAAAAAGAGTCCTATTACACTGTTGGTGGGAATGTAAACAGGTGCAATCATTATGGAAAGCAATATAGATTTACCTTAAAAAACTAAAAGTGGAAATACCATATGACCAACAATCCCACCATTGGGCATCTATCCACAGAATACGGATCAACACAAAAACTGGTTTCACAACACCCATAGCAGCATTATGTATACTAGCTAGGATATGAAGCAACCTAAATATTCAGTAAAGGACACCTGAGATGAAGAAGTATGGGGTATACATGCCATGGAGTAGTCTACTGCAATAAGAAAGGAGACATGTGACCATTTAAAACAAACTGGAGGGAATTTGAGAGAATTGGGTGCAGCAAAGTAAATCAGAGTGATAGAAACAAATACCATGCATTTACAATGTAGATAATTCAACAACAGAAAACACTTTCATAAACCAGGAATATGTGTAAACATCTTGAAGTTTTTGATTTTGATAGTGCACAGTTGTAATTCCTTTTTCTATTATTTGTTATATCTATATAATGTTCTGTATTTATTTTGCCATTTCACTATGGATATTACTTTTACTTTCCTGCTTTTCTTAATCATTCTTTCCAGAAGTTTCCTGATTTTATTAGTTTTGATTTGTTTCTGACTTATTACTATTCTTCAAATCTAAGTTTTTAAAAATAAATTTCCAAAATATATAGAATTTAAATTAATTCTAAATTTATTGCATTTGGTTGAGAAAGAGAGAATGTATGATATTAAGCACTCAGATTTTGTTCAAGTTTCTAAATCACCTGAAACCTTGCTACATTAAATTCAGCCCGTGGACTAGCAATAGTAGCAGTGCCTAGAGGCTTGTTAGAAAAGCAGAAACTCAAACCCCGGCCCACAAACTGTAGCAGAATCTGTATTTCAACTGAGACCTCTGTGTGATTCATATATACCTTCCTGTTGATGTCAGACAGAACAGTTCTTCTGACAACAAACAAAGTTTATTTGTAAACAACAGCAGAAGAGAGAGCACATTATAGAATGACCAGACCCACATGCACCCCCCCTGAATTCAAGGCTACAATACAATCTCTGTAAGACCTTTGGAAGACTGCCTTCCTCAGCTCCAGCATTAGTTGTGGGGGAAGTGGTGTCATTACTTGTAGGAAATGCAAAGCTTGTTGAGTTCTATAGTTTGCTAAATACATGATTACTGAATCCTGTAGTTTACAAGTACATGGGCACTTTGTTTGTGGCTTCTGCCTTCATTTAAATAGGATTCTGAATATTAATGTTCACATTATGAAATCATTCACATTATGAATACATTATTCACTGAAATGTATGATTATCACAGCTTATTATCTGTGTATGATCTTATACATCACATATCTTTTATAGGTCAACAAAAATGTACAAAAAATAATAAATCAAGTTTTTTTTTTAATGAAAAAAGTATTGCCCTAATACCTGAGCAATGAGAGCATCTCATGTAGGAATACCTATATAAGGTTTCAATAGTATTCTATTTCTTGATCAGAGTGTGGGTCCATGGGTTTTCATTTTATTACTATTATTTAAATAACAAGATGTATTTTCTATATTCAATTGAATCTACGTTTTACAGTTGAACTTATTCAGAAAAATTTAACCACCTGGAATATGAGCAGTGCAAATATTACCATCACAGTCACAAGCTAAACCTTCTCTGTGAGTTCATTTCGCACAGGCCCAGGTAGCTTTGTTATAACTGGTTCCAATTCCTGGTGACTTGCAAATTCCTGGTGACTTGCAAATTCCTTCTCCTTTACAGTAAGATTCATCTCACTGTCAGAAAAGACTTTAAGTGGGCAGGTGGCAAGGTTGGAATATTTGTGGGAACATAGTGTTTCACCAGACCTGAACTGGGCCTCTACAAGTAATAATCTCGATATGACCATATTATTGCTACAGGGTAGAGAATCATCAATTATGCTTGTAAAATGGAGAGCATCAGTAATCTAAAACCAGTGGTCTTTCTTTTTCTTTTTTTTATTATCCAGCCTATCATGAAAAAAAATGCTTGCACAGCCTGGGACTCTGCAAGAAAATCTGCAGAATTAATGAAGAGGCAAAAGCAGGGTGTAGAAATAACAAAATTTGCTGCATTCCAGTCAAAATCAAGGCCGTGATCTTGAAGAAGAGTACTACCCTTTTCACCACACCTTTCTATGACTTAGGATCTGATGACATTGATACAATAGTAACAATAAGCAATGTTGAGACTGAGACTACAGAAATAACCACCAGGAATAAATAAGAAGCATCTTACCTGAACCTGGGAACTCAGAGCTACCTCTCAGAAGTTGATCAAAACTCATGACATCTTCTCAGCAGTCACTCACCTATGTCCCAATAATAGACTGAGTCATATAAAGTGCTGCAAATATCGCTGTAACCCCTTCCCACCCTCCATCAGCCTGTGTTTCTAGGCAAAGGCAGCTGTGTAAGGAAGTTCAAACAGTCCCAGTACTTCCAGCATTAAACTACTTAATGCTTTTCTTGAAATCTCAAATTCTTTCCAAGACTATTAACCTACTTCTAGTGTCCCCTCTTTACTGGTGACCTCTATATAGTCTTAGTCACTTTGTTAAATATTACAATACTGATTTTCCCTTCTGTCTTCTCAACTGGTGTTCAGGGACACAAGAGCCTGTGTTAAGTCTGTCTCAGTGGTCTCAGTTGGAATTCTACATCCTTCCACTTGAGAGAGTAGCTTCTAGAACACACTGAAAGCTTTCTACTAACTTTGACCCTAAAGCTAGGAATGGTCACTCGTTGTAAGAAGCTGACTGGATCTCATGCTGCTCTAGGAGGCCTCCTTTTTACCCCTGTTGCTTCAAGATTGGAATCAAGTTGCTGAAAGACTGATGACATAGGCCCACTTCTTGACCTATCTTGGTCACACATAGACATCCAAGGGAAGAAAATGTCTCATAATTGTGAGTGGAAAGAAAGGTCATTTTGCCACAGCAGTTACTCAGGGTTTTATCTGTCTCCCTCTCATGGCAAAATATCTTCACACCCTGTTGCTATTAGAGAGGCCCATCAAGCTGATGCTAGCACCCCATTCTTACAACCCACTGCAACCCATTGTTATAAGTCTTCTAACCTCTCTTTTCCTGAGCCCTGATCCACTCACTGCCCAGTGCACCATTAATGTTCACTAGTTACTCTAGATCCACAGCTCAGATCAGTCTTCCTCCTACTGAAATGATTTTCCTTACACACAAGGTCATTCCAGTGCCACCTCTCAAGCATGCTACAATGAAGCACTTCTGACTGGGGTTAGCTTATCAAGGGAACCACTCCACAAGCCTGGTCTTGTCTTTTCCTCTCTTGTGAGATAACCGTTGACTTCCTTATGACCCTATTTGTGCGGAGTAATGGGGAAACAATGAAGAAAGTTCCCTCTGCATCTGGACAACCTGTTCCTGCCATTTATTTATGCTTCCTAGACATACTATGTCTTACTTTTGAACATACTTCCTCCTGAATATATTTCCTCCTGATATTAGAATGCTGCTTCATGGAGATCAGACAGTACCCAATCGACAAAGAAAAATTCATGAATTTATTTTTGCAAATTACCATTCAAATCATAATTACTAAAAATGTTTGAAATCTTTGAATATCTGGGTTTCTGATTGGTGATTTCTACTGACCTTAATTCAAGGTGGCTTATTTACATGTGTGTTCTATGATTTGGGTCTTTGCATTTTCCTCCGATCTTTATCTGAGTAAAGTAGTTGAGTATTGACTTAGAGGTCAGACATCTCTGCACCTCTAGTCTGGGACAACTTAAAGCTAAATTATCAGCCTGATTTTTTCCAGACCACCGTACACTATGCATTCAAGCTAACAGACCATTGTGAGAGCCAGTTGTAATTTCTCAGAAATTTCTCAGAGGTTGTAATTTCTCAGAAGACACTTTTTTATATATTGAATACCAAGGTTCAAAGCAAGGCAACTTTTCCTGAAAACACCTGGTGAAGAAGGAGGATTTGGTATCTGTTTTATCCTTATATAACATGTGGAACACAACCAGGAGTGAGGTTTATATATGAGTCTATTCAACTCACATTGTTTCAAACACTAACCACTGTCCTCTCTTCACTGTCTCTCCCCTCCGGCCAAAGTCACAGAAACCAAAGCTCAGGTTCAGCAGATTCGGCAATGCCTTCAAGACCAAAGCCAGCTCCAGAAAAGCACCTGGTTTCACGTGGCCTTCATCATCTTTACTCC
>PVHY01014546.1:0-37990 GCA_004024945.1 Uropsilus gracilis | reverse complement strand
CTCAAGTTAATGAAAATGGAATTACCATTTGACCCAGCAATTGCTCTCTTGGGAATCTACCCAAAAGAGTCCTATATGTGGGTACAAAGGGACACCTGCACTCGGATGTTTACCGCAGCACAATTTATAATTGCAAGGACATGGAAGCAACCTAAATGCCCCAAAACAGATGACTGGATGAAAAAAATGTGGTACATATACACAATGGAATATTACTCAGCAAATAAAAATGACAAATTTGATGAATTTATGGAAACCTGGATGTACCTAGAAGAAATCATTCTAGCAGTAACGAGCCAGATGGAAAGGGACAGAAACCAAATGGTTTCACTAATATATGGTCAACCAAATGAAACTGCACAAGGGGAGAATTGGGACCAGCTAGAGCAGGTGGGAAGGGGAGGTGGTGGGTGACCCCCAGGGACTGAAATGATGTGAAATATATATAAATAAACTAATTAAATTAAAAAAAAAATCCCTGATAGGAGACAATGCTCTCATTGGGAGGCCTAGCATTATGACTTTTCAAATTCTTACACATATGAAGAGGTAAAAGTGAGATCAGGATGGCCCCAAATTATTTCTTTTACTTATAACCTTGTGACAGGAAATATTTTTTTTGTTTCAAAATATGAAAGCTACAAATATTGTATTCTCATCACCTATTGAATATCTCTATATGGCAATGCAATGATTATTTTTAATAAATTACTTCTATTCCCCTTGAAAGTTATCTAAGATATAGGTTATTATCATGCAATATTGACAGATGAAGATGCTGACACCCAGAAAAGTGAAATGATTCACCAGAGATTATGTGAAAAATTGGAGATTTAACCTCAAATTTCTGATTTTAAACATCAAACTCTATCTATTATATGCTATTATCTCTCCACCTTGAGAAACCCACTACCCTGAGAAAGCACATGGTAAATACTTGCCTAAATAACTGCTTATTTGAAACTGACTTTGTTTCTTTCCCTAAACACATGGTAATTATCACTGATTCTCAGTATGTCTATCTCCTACCTAGAAAATGCTGCTGTCAAGCTGCGTGAATGAGAAAAGGCAGAGTGGAGGTTAGGTAGACCTGGAGTGATAGTTTCTTTACATATAAGACTGGTTGTTCCCAACTTAGGAACTTTAGTTTTGTCCATCCTAAAATTTGTGGGTATACAATTTAGAAATAAGTAATTCTGATCAGATGAAATGTGCTAGAAATAAATACAATAATATATTTCTTAACTTACAGCCCATAAGTGCATTTGTTACTACTGTTGTCTTATTTTTCCTGCTGTTGATCCAAGGAGCTCCAAACTCCTTTATCCAGATTCAATGGCCCTCAACATGACCAAATAACACTGCATTTATAGAAAGTAACAAATACATAAATGCTGATGTTCTCTCTGTGAAACCTTTTGTCTAAATTTCCACTTCATATTGACTACTGACTCACAACTGTATAAACACAGTACTCAAACTGAATGATTCAGATGAGTAAATTAGTACAGATTAACTTCTTCAAGCATTTTAATACTTGCCTTTATACATTAATTTGTGAAAACTTATTTTTTTTCATAGCAAAACTATGTTCCTCTGTTAAACCAAGGAGATTCTATGATGGCAAGAAAAGCAATGCACAATCAATTTTAAAGCTGCAATGTGCAATACTTCACACAGTCACAATCGTTTCACACTAAGAGAGTGATAGAGGCAATTCAGGCTAATTTTATACAGGCAGTTTTCTGTGGATTTTAAAAAGGAGAAAACATCAGCAATTTGTTAAAAATTGCTTTAAGATTTCATAGGCATTTCCTATGGGACAAAAGACATTTATGACATTTGAATTCTGACATGTCAACATCAACATATGCAGATCAGTGCAACCTGGCCATAGAAGGAAGAAATGATGTACCAACAAAAAATATTAAAAAAAGGAAACTGATGTTCATCAAAGGTATGTGTCGTATGTATAATTAAGAAATTTTTCCTCAAGGATCATGTGGTTTTCCGGTGATTCTGAAAATTTAACTATTAGGGGTGTCCAAAATTCAAGAACATGTCCTTCTTTCCAATAAAACCTTTTATTCTGAAAGAGGAATGCAAAACTCTATATTAATTTTGACTTTTACATAATTGGTAAATGTTTCTATGATTTTCACAGTTTGCTTATTGCACATCCTTTGTAAATATCCATGCTAATGAAATAGGAAATAGGACTAGTGAAATAGGACTTAGCAGCAGCAAGACCATTTCTGACTGATAAAAGTCTACAAAAGATAAGATAATAATAACTAACCATTACTTAGGAAAACTAAGGCCAAAGATCAAATGTTGAAAATGAATGTACCAGTCTCTGGCCAGTGTGGGCCTGGACCTGAGTCACTTGAACCCTATCTCCATGATTAACCTCCTTCCTTAGGAATAGATTGGGTGTGATGTGAAAACATATATTTGCAATAGGACTCCTGACATTCATCAGTCAACTTATAGCCACCTACCCAGCTCACCTCATCTATGTTATGCTTTAACTATTCACTCTTTCCTGAAAGAGGTTCACAAATTCTACCAGTCTGGAAGGTCTTTCTGTCCTAATTATCTAGATAACATCTTTTCCTCTCCGTGACTCTACATCTATTTATTGACCACCAGTGATAACAGTGTTTTGTGTGACACTGAATTTGTAATTGCTAGCAAGCAAACACACATCTCTATGAATTCTTAGTCATGCTAAACTTATTAAATTAACAAAACAACAAGAATTACCAGCAGTAAGTCTCATGGTAGACAAAGATCATTTTGACAGTGAGGGCAAAGAAGATCCATGACACAATTTAAGGCAGTGGTGATCAAATAAAAAATATCCAGGAGAACATATTCAAATACATATTTTAGATCTCTATTCATTTCAGCAGGTCTGATATGAAAGGTCTTAGAATTTTTATCTTAGGGCGTATTCTTAGATAATTATGGATGCTTCACAGATTACAATCTGAGAGACAAACAGGATAGATGATTTGAAAATATATTGAGACTATTGGGATCCAAAAAGCTATTAGAGGAGATTCCCTGCATTGCTCTCCAGAGAATCATCTGATTAACCAGTGTGGTACTGAACCCAGGGGATCCTGTTCTTTATGGTAAAACTGTAGCATCTCTTATATTTTGGAGACCAGGGATACTGTGCCTGGAGGACATAGAGATTCATGTTTCATTGAATAAGAGGTAGATGAGGGAAATGTTTAGAGGCTATGATGAGAGTTGCTATGCTCATTACCACAGAACTACCATGTGAGAAGTGTTGGAGTACATACAGTATGGGTACACACACATAACTAAGGGAAAATATGTACAGAAGAGCTGGGATGATTCAAACAGGTCAGGGTATCAATGAAATGAACAACGAAAGTGTGCTGGGCTGTACTTCATGTCTAGCTTGGTCTAGCTTGCATGGCTGACTGGGAACATGCAGAGACAGCAGAGTTCCAGGTCTGGAACACCAGAGAGGAGGGTAATGGACAATGTCACAAATATAAGCCTGCCAACCCCAGAGCATACATACCAGTTAGTTGCTTGGTCCTTTCAAATCCTCTTTCTACTCCCTGATTCAGCAACAGCAAGATCAGTTCCCTGACTGACAAAAGCCTAGGAAACTCCAAACTCCATTCAAAATGATATAAAAACCATATGATTGTTGGAAAAGTAAATTAGCCCATATCTTCAAGACTTGAAACAATAGTATGAAGGGGCATGTGTGTATGTGGAAAGAAATAACAACTTGAGACCTCAAGGGAATGTGACACCACAAAGAGAGAACAACTCTTTGAAATATAACCACAAAGATATAAAGGCTTTATCTTCCTCTTAGACACAATCCAAGATTGCTATGGTAAAGATTCAAAGAAATAGAAGAAAATGTAGAAAGGAAAGTAAAAAATTATAAAAAACAAACAAACAAAAACACTGGAAAGCTAATTGAAGAGATACAACAAAATGGAAAAAAAAAGCAAAACAAAACAATGTCATGAGAACTGTAAAAATGAAAAGAAATTAAAGATTTAAATATGAAAATGAGGGATTATCAGTATAAAATATTAATAGAGGAGATAAAAGTCTTCAGAAAACTATGGAAGCAGAATAGACAAATGGAGATTGGTGACCTAGAATATCATAGCACAAAGAATTCAGAAAAAAAAAAAGAAGAAACAGAAATATGAAGACAAAAGCAAAATAACACCCGATTCCATTAGGAAGGACATGGACAAGGACAAGAATATGAATAAAGACATGGGCATTGGCAAGGATAATGGGTATGCCAAAAGGGGAAGAAAGCAAAGGTAACAGAGAATTTATTCAAACAAATAAATAAGAGAAGAAAATAGCTCATATATGAATAAGCAAATAAATATGACACCTTCTCAAACTAAAAGAATTGCTGGTTATATAAATATAACTAAACACACACATCAAGACACATAGTCATTAAGTCTCAGATAAAGAAGGGATACTGAAAGTGGCTGAGATACATACTTGAAGCTTACATATGCTACTCAGATGTAAACAAGGAAGTCTCCCTACTCCCCAGGCCTTCCGTTTACTTCTATTACTGAATTATTTATTTTATTTATTTTGTTTATTTCACAATAATTTTCTCTTCAAGCCCCAATCCCCTATCACATGGTAGAGTGGCAAATTCTTGCTTACAAGAGACCTGCCTTTTTCAGATTCCCAGCTCCAGCATGTAGAACACTATGCCCAACATACAGAGTAAGTTTTATTAAACAGTAAAATAAATTAATGAATGAAAAAGCAAGTACATCTTAATATGAACAGTAATGCAGCTTGATGGAGATATTTCAACTTTCTTTATTCTGGTCATTTTTATAAGCATGTAGTTTCTTTATATTTGCTATTACTCTCAAAACATGTTCTACAGAACTCCCTTTGATGTAACAAACCAAATTCTGATAAGAACTTCATTAATATTTCTCACAACTCTGCCAAGAGTGTATATGAGCTTCATTATTTTCAGCATTTTGCTATCTAATGCTAAATGAGCTGTTTATGTGACATCTGAGTGACCATGTGTTTTTGGTTGTTGCATATCATAGTGTCTATTCTGTATATAATGGCCCCACAGACTCTAAGAATCAGGATCTGGGCATTTACTTTTGACACTACAAACAGGCACTTCCAGAGCTCGCCGATAGGCTATTTTGCTTCCAGTTTCAGGCTAATTATACCTTTCTTGGAGAAGATGTCTTTGCACACCTTACCAGAGAGTATATCCTCTCTCCTCCACTCTAATCCTCTGGCAGCAAAACCAGCTGATTTCCCTTTAAGTCATTTCCTAAACATTGAGATTATGTGTGTTCACATGTGCCTATTTGTGTGAGTGTATATATATATGTGTGTGTGTGTATACATGTGTGATACATCTTTTATGTACTACTCTAGACCACAAGGTTTATTAAGAAAGTATGTTTATTTGTTTTCCACTAACTACCTTTTTTCTAACATGGACATTGCTAACTAAATAATCAATTTGGTGTGGTTGAATATGTCTATGTTGCAGAGTTTGGCAAATAACAGCTCATCCATGGCTTTTCTATACTTAAAAATACATATATACAGATATATAGGTAGATATAGATAGATGTTAATGATACACTATATGAAATCTAAAAATAGCTAAGTCAATTCAGTCACAAAAGTTCTATCATTTGAGAGTTCATTATATTAAGTTACTGACTAAACTTACTGACTAAACTGCTTTTCAGTTTTTTAAACTGGGTCACTTAGTTACATGCATTATAAAAAGGAAGCATCATGAATTTAGGAAAGTGACTACTGGACCAGTAAATCTCTAGAAACATAAAAATTTAAAAATTGTAGATGTATTCTTTGTGCCATTTTTTTTTTTGATTTCCAAAGAGAACAATCACCTTTATGACTTTAAAACTGGAATTTGCAGTTGATATACAACTCATTCTTTTGAGATTAAAACAAAAATAATTCCCCCAGAGTGCTGATTACATATGTTATGTGGGGTGAGAACCAGACAACTGTTAAATATTGATTTATGCCTATCTTGTTTGTTCTGTTGAAAGAAATGAGCAACTCTAGATTCCTGTGTGTCCCAATAGGGACTATTTAAACAGAATCCACAAATAACCTATAGAACTATATTCTACTCTGATATGAAATTACTAGTTATACAGTTAAAAGGACCAAAGAAGTGTAAAAGTCATGCTTCCTTCAGTAGTTTGCAGGGTTTTTCTGTTTTGTTGGAATAGGAATAATGAAAATCTTGATAAGAGACTTGATTGTAGGTAAACGGAAATAGGAAACCCTATTTATAGACATCAAAACAATACAGTGATTAATCATGTCAAATAACAAGGTGTTTGGAGACAAAGTGAGTGAACTGTCAGGCCTGCCCCTCTATGACAGTTCCTCTTTTAGTTGAAGCAAGGTGAGCATGCACTTCAAGGCAGCATCCATAGAAGCAAGAATATTCAGAAGCCATAACCAAACCAAACCAAACTGGCATTCTGCATCTCTTACTGACAATGGGGAATCTTTGATTAGAACCACGTGCTTCCAGTGACTCTCATATTTCTTGTATGTCCAGCCTGGGTCACATATATGTCCCTACTGCAATCACTGGCAAAGGCAATGGACCATGTTCCTTAGTTTAGACCTGCAGTTGTCAAGACCTATATTTGGTATAAGACATTTTTCCATTCTTAAAAATCCTGGTGGGATTTTTGATATGTATGTTAATTCTTTACCTATCAATATTTATTCTAACAGAAATTAAAACTAAAAACATTTTAAAACAAGAACCCACAGCATATACTCAGAGAGCCCATGAGCTCATCATGCATCTTCTAGCTTCTGACACCAAGAGAATAAGAGTGACATGCAAAAAAAGAAGAATGATAAAGAAAAGTAATATTGATATCATGAAGCTGATTCAAAAATGAAGATAGTTTGGGTTTTATGGGTTCCCTCAAAAGGCCCTTGGATCTTGCCTCCCTATGACCCTTGGGTCAAATTGGACAATTACTGACTCAGACCAATTAGGAAGAATCTTCAGGGATTGCAGATGGAGAAAAATCTTCCTGGAAGCTCATGACTCCATAGAGGAGCTATAATGCCTAAATAAAATTGTAACTGCTAGAAAAGAAAAGGAATTCAAAGTTGCTTCATGGTCTTCCACTTGGGTTGGATTGAACAATTAAAATTTGAATGTGTTCAATTAGGAAAAGATGTTTATTCTCTAGGGACTAAGTGAAAACCAGTCATAGGCCAATATGCCCAAGCTGTGATGACTACATTTAGTGCTGCTAATTTTTGGGGGGTGATGTCAATAACCTATGCTCAAATGTCCATACACAGTATATAAATGGTTTTGACCAGGAAGTCACCAGATTTTTAAAATGAAATTATTAGAAGATATATGCTATTTCTCAAAAAAATAACAGAAAGTTTAGTAATTGATTTCATGATTAAACCCAGGAGACTGTTGTGTCTTCAGGGCAAGTAACCCTAAGTTCTTCACCCTTGCTCTATTCCTGTTTATCTTTCCTTGCAGAAAGTTTTGGTTCCTGTTCTATTTTACTTTTTTGCAGACACAGTTATAGAAAACCAGGAGAGACCAGTTGACACCAGAGTGGAAGTAGAAAACAAGGGTTAAGAAGACAAGGAATAAGACACAACTTCATGATTATAGTGAAAAGACCACCAGCATCAAGATAGAGCCCATGAAATCCAAAATTGGAAGAAAAAAAAGGATCTTTACTGCAGTTCCTGAAACCCCTTTCTATTTCTGAAATCTTGCAGACACAGACCCATCAGTTTGTTGTGATGCTTAATACAACATGTGTCTCTATCCCCCCCCCCCCAAATAGAGACAAGGCCTTCAGAGAATGGGCACCTTTCTCTATTACTTGGCTAACACAGAAAGCCTTGTGTCCACTGTACCTTGATTCCAGTGTGGTTTTTAGAATTGGTGGGGTGTTGGATGGTAAAATTGGATAGATTGGTGTATTGGGTGGGTTGGATGGATTGGTAATATTTGGGGTGACTTGGTTTAAGGTATAGTGCCACATTTTTTGAAGGCTACTAGGACAGATTCTGTCTTCCTGAAATCCTCTCCAATCATTAGGCTGGCTGGCCTCCTCTGTAGACCTTGAGCATTCCAGGAGAGACTGGGAGCTTGCGTCTCACTGCAGGCCAGGTAGCCCCATGGGGAGTGATTGGATCATCTTCCAGCTTCTCCTGCCAGAATTCATTATCTTTCATGGCAGCTGTTCTTTGAGCTGGACCTCCTTCTAACCTGAACTCCATGTATTTGCAGATTTGGCATAAATTTCCCTTGATCTCTCAGGCAGTTGAGGCCAGGTTTTTATGTTCTGCTCCCTAGCTCTCTTCCCGCTGATTCTTGAGACAAGGTGATATTCCTTTCTCGCTGCTCTGGGCACCCCTCAAAGATCTGACCATGTGCACTTAAGATTCTCTGAGACCTGTACCACCAGCCCTGCCCTATCCAGTCTCATTGTCATTTCCCCCTTGCTGGAGTGTAGATAGTTTGCTCCTCGTGTTGGGCTGTAACAGCATCTTGTGCTGGAGTTTCTATCACAACCTGTGCTGGGCTGCAGACTTTTCCTTTTTGGTCTATATACAGACTTAATGCCAGTTGGGACATTTGTTTCCAGAAACATGATTTCCAACATAAAGGAAGTAAATCTTCAAAAAAAATGTATACAGGCATAACAAATTGGAAAAGAAAAAGAAACATTTTCTCCTGAAGCCTCCAGAAAAAGAAGACAGCTCTGCTGACATTTTAATTTCAGTCTCATAAGAATAACTTAATTCTTTGTTCCATCAATATGATAAGATATTTTTTTTTATTGTTTTAGTCCACCAATTTTCTGTTTTCTGGTAATTTGTAAAGCAGCAATAGGAAATCAACCCATATAAGAATACTTTTAATGAATGCTAAAGTAGTTGTTTCTATATTTAAAATATACCTAGGTATTGAAATTTTCGTGTTTATAAGACAATGATATTCTTATTTAAATATTTTTGTTCAATACGTTGGTAATTATATTTTCAACTAGCATGATTCCAATATGCATGCCTTTCAGTTACTACATTTCAAAAAAATCCAGTCCCTCACCAAAGTGGTTCAAGTATCAGTGATGAGGGTATATTATCTTTGAGTAGTTGCATAAAATTCAATCTTTTTTCCATCTGCTCAACTAACTGCATCATTATTAGTGACCTATCACATTATTTCTTTCAAAAGTCTATAAATAATTGGGCCTTTAGTCATCTGTTATTCAGCTCAAATACAGACAGCAAAGCCTGGAGCTGTGTTACTTCTTTGTAATAAACCAAAACAGAAAACCAGAAGAGGGAATTGGTTAGTGAAGATGGACGTGCAGCAGTATACAGAAAGTGTTAAGTCTGGAAAGGATACTGCAGAAAAAAATAGATGACAATGGAAATGTTGACATTATCAATGTTTGGGAGACTCAATTTATAAGCATAGAAAATTAAGGAAGGTGACATAAACCAATACATCACAAAATTTTACAAGATGAAAAGAATGACAGTTCCTCAGAGAAATTAATGCCAGCATATCCCATGCCATTAATGGAACTCTATGAGACTGTTCAAGAGATTGAAGGGATACAATGTTATAAGCAACATGCCACTCAGACTTAGAGAATAGATGCTCCTTTGATATCTATTGTACAAGAAGGTCAGCCCTGAAAAACTGCACATAGCTTTATGTTTTTACTTTTTGGAAATAAATACTCCAATCTTCAACATAGTCTATAATATTACATTTCATACTAAATAAATAGATATTTACTAAATAAATAAATATATATCTACTAAATAAATAACTACTAAATAAATATTTACTATTATTTTAAATTTCCTAAGTGTTTTTTAATGTTGTGACACACTCAAAAATTGAAAGTTAAAGTACTATTAAGGATTTTTTTACAAAAAGGATATCTTTTCCCCAGTTTTAGTTGGCCTTGTCACTTTTATCATTCATAGTACTACATACTATCAGTGATGAAAGGTTTGCCTAATATATGCCAGTACATAATTACCCCAGAAAACCAACTCTCAATTGACTGGAATGAGGATGAAATATGATTATATTATTCATAAAACTAATAAAATGCACATCCTTCATGAGAAAATAATGCTTGATGATCACTATGCTCTTCTTTAGGAGAACTTGTCAATACTATAAAATTCATCTTCAAAGCATTAATGAAAATAAAATTATATTTCTGGGATATCATGACAAGAGGTAATTTGGAACTAATGTGTTTTTAAGCCTACATTGCATAGCAGGTCAGTCAATTAAAAAATGACAATTAAGATTTGAATACCCCCTAAGCAGATTTACAGGCAAGCTAGAGTGATGGCAGTTGATTTGGGAAGTGAAACAAACCATAGTAGCGTAATGGGGAAGAAAGAGGTAGGAGAAGAACTAGAAAAGTGTCTGTGTGTCTGTTACCAAATGAGCAGACATTGAAGATGATGATAACTTATTCCACTGGAAAGCTCAGAAAGGCAATGGGCAAAACACACATCAGACTTGTCACAACCAAAAGCAGAGAGCCGGGGTATTTTACATTAGCTCACATTTTCACTTGCTAAGTATTGACTCCAGCAATCACAAAATAGCCAGAAACAGTATGTTTTGTTGGTTAGAGAAAGCCCTCAGAAAAAATGTTTTCAGGGATGGGAAGAAGTGTAAATGAACTGGCATAGGTCTGCTCGAAGTAGAATAGGATGGAGCAGAATCGCCTCTGCTCTAATATCCTTGAGTAAGTTACTAAACCTTTATATCTCATTTCAATCTCAAATCAATATAAACATGACTCAAAGATTTAGCTACTGAAATATATATTTATGATTTTGATATATGTATATGGTATGATATAATATATAAAACATAAATACAATATAATATATAAGCAATATATTATGTTATATATTATATAAGCACTATATATCAGATATATATTATATATGAGATATATATCTTTTTGAGATTTTCAAGATGTTTTTGATATATTTGATATATATATATCAAATATTTTTCTAATACTCCCAAAGTTCTGCCCTTGTGGAATTCACAGATCTCATAGAATAAAGTTATAGAAATAACTGGGGTCAACAGAGGATGGTTGACTGAAATTAAACCACTTTTAAAAATAGCTATACATGAATTGTTATATAAATGTGTTCTTTTCATCCTAGAAACAGCAGAGATAATAGTAGAGATAACACTGTCTTAGTTTAAATCACTGAGATACTTTAATAAAAACAAAAAGAATATATGGAAGAGGAAAAGTTTATGTGGAAATGATTTTTAGTATCCATTCCTATTTTTATCTTAGCAGTTATTGCATTAGTAGTAACAGATAAGATTATTCATACTTCAACTTAAATGATGAATATCAGCTCTATAATACAGGAGTAGTTGTGTACTTATGGTCAAAAAAATCCTCTGTGATACAAAATATAGGATGTCCCAAAATGTAATACCACATTTTAGATGAAACTCTAGATAAAAACAGGGGAAATATGTTCTCTTTAGCAATCATATTCCCCTCCTGTTTAAAGCATCCATGGCTTTACATCATATTACAGTAAAGTAAAATAATTAACAAACTAACAAGTTTGACTTTTTAAGAACTGACCTGCCTGCTTTTCCTATGCAACCTCTATCTCTTTGGTTCCAGATTCTGCAGTTATGTCTTTACAAGGAGATTCCTCACAGCAGGAGGTAAACAAACAGTAGAAGAGCAGCTAGGAAGTATGGTGTTTCTTATCTGCCAAATTTTCTTTCTGGCCTGAATTTCACAAGAATTCTTTCTATTTTCAAATTTTTCTTCTGTTATTGTTCCCCCAAATAACATGTAAATATTGGGCAGTCACTATATGGCAAATACAATGCACAATGCAAAGACATACTAATATAAAGAATACATACATACTTGTAATACAAAATTATTTAGCCCTTACAACAATCCTGAGAGGTATTAATGATTTATCCTATTTTACAAATAAGAAAACTGGGTCCTAGAAGAAAATGAAAAGCTTGACAGTGTCTCAGGTAACCAGTGGCTGAGCCAAACTTCAGACTAATTTTGTTCAATGCCAAGTTCATGCTTTTATACAGCACTTTTCTGCATTTATAATTGTGCAAGTTTCATTGCACTCACTACTCAGATAAGTTCATAATAATTTATAAATAAGCATCTTTCTCCCACTTGAGAAATGTAGCTTTAGAGTTTAGAGAATAGTTTTAGAGTTTAGGGGATTTGGGACCACCAGTTGACATATAACAGTTAACCTATCATTTGCTAATTGAAAGATCTGAATAGAAGGAGTCCTTACATTTTTGTGATCAACACTGAAGGATAACATTGGAACTTTGAGTTCTGGATTTTCAGTGTTACTGACAAGTTGAAATACAAACTGCAATTGTTATTGACTTAAATATGATTCAGAGGATTTCATTGCTTTCAATGGAGCCCAAAAGGAGATGTACGTTCCCTATGTCATTTACATATATAAAGGAGGCACATGTTCTGATGGACTTAAATGACTAAGGGCAATTTCCAAAGGGGACTATGTTAGTCATGGTGCTTTAGAAAAACTGCACCAGTAAGATATAGACATATATAGGAAATACAGAGATGGAGATCTATAGATGGCACAAGATCACACACACACTCTCTCTCTCTCTCTATATATATATATACACATACATATATACATGTGTATAGATACACTTATATGCAAATGCATATATGAACATGTATATAAAAATTGTATAAGGTATTAGGTTATGTAGCAGTGAGGCTGACAAATCCAAGATTTGCCACTACCAAGGAGGAGGCCCAAGACTACTAATGGTATTGGTTCAAGAGCCAGCAGACTCCATTTAAAAAGAGTCAGTGTTTCTCTCAAGTTGAGAGATGTGTTACTTTTATGCATCTTTGTCTCAGCTCAGCAGACACCTTGAGTTCCCCTTCCTTCAGGTATGATACTGGTTGAATGATGCCCACTCACATGAGGGGACATGGTTTGCTTATTCAGTCTACTTGGTCTAATGTTCTTCTTATATAAAAAAATACCCTTACAAACACATTCATAATAATGTTTGACCAATGTCTGTTTTTTCCACAAAATATTGAAGCCGGCAAATAATTAATTCTGACACCTGCATTCTACATAGTTAGTACTCTTCTAAGAATGCTTTGGCCAGAAATTTTCTTTTTCTAACCTCTCAGAAGATAATTATTATTTTACTTAGTATGAACAATTCACAGTGTATTATTATAAAGATATAAAATGAATATATCACTATGAACTTGTTTCTGGTTACAGAGAAAATACAACGGTGGTCCTATGACAGAAACAAGTTTTGAATGATTTTCAAGATGAAGAATTAATCAGAGAGAGTAAAGGCAACTGAGGAGTCCTGATTTGAAGTCTTATATATTTTACCCTCTTCTCTGCATTTCCTTCTTTGGCATGCCCAATATATGAACACAATCTCCTTTTACATCCTAAAGTGAAAGTGAATGGCTCATGTAGCTTGTAACTAAAGTACCAAGAATTATTCCTTACTCAAGAGTTTTGAGAATTCTCAAAGCAATCATATTGTAGGATCAAGAATTTAGTATATGTTGGTGGTTTATGACACTGAATCCCATATTCTTGCTAGTATGCTAAAAAGGGGGAATGGAAGCTGATATGTAGCCAGAATGGCAACATGAAGTAGTGCCATATTTCGAACAAAAACAAGAGCAAATTGACAGACAAGTCACTGGCCACTTATTTGCAGAGAGCAGTCAAGAAAGGGAGCACTGACATGGAAAGCCAGGAAATGAATGGGAAGCTGAGAAGACATGTGTGCAAGGTATAAAATAAAGGAATCACTATGCCCAATGAAGTAATGAAGGAGATTTTGTAATCCCATTGATTAAACACGTAAAACATAAAATATCTAAACTTTGGCTTATGCGTAATTATTGACTGCTAATATTCAATGATATTTATTATTATTGGATATGAATATTTCACAATGAGTTTGTTATGAGGGTACAAGATGAGTATAAATGACATGTAAGGAAGCTCTGGCCATAGAGAAAATATAACAATGATCTTGTGATATAAACATAGGGAATGAATCCCAAATGTCAATATTTTAACTCAGAGAACAATGAAGATACTTTTGCCCAATACTAAAATGTATTTTTATTTACAGCCCAGAAATTCATCAATTTACATCAGCTTATAGTTTCTCTTTTTTTATTTTGTATTTAATAGTATTAAAAATGACTCGGGGTCAGTTTTGACCTTAGAATTCCAGTCTATTATGGGGTCATATAACATTCAACATTAGAAAAAAAAGGTAGAAAACTTACATTTTACAATAAATGTAAATAAAATGTACATTAGAAAGTTACATTTGAAGGCCTTGTAATTTCAAAGATGATGAATTAACAGCCAATATGTTTCAAGAGGTTGCTTTTGAATAATTTAATAGGTCTTATGAGCTCAGAGCACAGGCAGTCTTTTTGTCTATATTCCAACTACTTGTAGCTCCAAGTTTGATTGTAAATGAAATCTTGAACAAATTACAGGAAAACCTTGGGATGGAATTGAGTGATGATTACTACCATAAGAATTATTTAATATGTGAGAGTTGTTAGGGTACATTATAGTAGATATTTACTCTCTCAGGAATACAAAAATAAGGAGGGGATTAAAAAATAACTGCAGAGATATTTTTTAAAAACTTCTTTGTCATGATCAAAAAGGAGTGTGACCATGGAGAACACAAGTTATAATAAAGGATTTTCTGATTTACCCCTGCATGGCTGATCACGGATTCAATGTGTTTTCATCTCAGGTATCTACCTAAGAGAACTGAAAATAGTATGCCAATATAAACATACACATGTTCATAGCAGCACTGTTCACAATAGTTAAGCATTAGAAAGAACCCAAATGCCCATATGAAGATAAATGAATAAACAAAAGGGCATATCTCCATACAACAGAATATAAGTCAATCATTAAAAATGACGGTAATGTTTCTGAGTCTCAAAAACTGTGCGAGCTCTAAAAAAAAACCAAACACAAAAATTAATAAATACACATAAATTTTATTTATGTGAAATATCCTGATTAGCAGTTGCCAATGGTACCAAGGACTTGGGGGGAGGGGTAGATCCAGGTTATTGGATGCAGGATTTTTCTGTGGGTGATAATTTGGAATGAGATACAGGTATTGACTGAATGTCATTGTGAATACGCTAAATATTACTGAATCAGTGCTTTAAAATGGTCACTTTCATGATATGTGAATTTTATTTTGCCACCAAAATATAAAAAGAAGGTGATACGAGTCTATTAATGTTTCAATTTGGCTAGAATGACCCTGTTATTCTAGCAAACATTAATCCATGTGCTTCTATGAAGATGTTTTGTAGATATAAATAAAATCTGAAATCCACTGAATGATTATCTTAAATAATCTGGGTGGATATACAGCCAATCCCACTGACATCAAAGCAGAGGGATTGTTCAGGCTTCTATGAAATAGGATCCCACCTGTCAGTAGGCCAAGCTTAATTGCAGAGAATACTTCCTACCACTATCAATTTATGACATTCAACCTGTTCTCCATTCATGTAAACCAATTCTTTGCAAAAAATCTCAATACACAATCTCTAGTAATCGGCTTCACTGTTTGATTCTGACTAACACAAGTGAATTTAAATTTGGAGGATGTGACCTTTTGTCTCCCTTCAGTCAACTTTGTAGCCAACCCTTCAAAATGATAGAAATCCTAGACAAAGAGAAAGTAGCACCACACTGCACTTTAGAAATTTAATTACCTGTACTTCTTGGGGAAGTGAATAAATAAGTGTATAATGCTGCAGGATTGTGACAGGTAGATAAAGAAAATGTCCATAGCTGATACCATGGATGCTTACTTCACTGAATCAGAGATAATAAAAACAGTTTTCCCCTGCAAGTAAAGGATCCTGTTAAATTTCCCAAGAGAACTTTTAGAACCTCCTACCTTCAAGCAGGGGATCAGAAGTGTTTTTGTAAAAAAAAAAAAAAAACAAAACCAAACAACAACAACAACAACAACAAAAAACTCACTCCCAAGCAGAATGACCTAAAGAACAAGTTCGATTTTCTCTAATTAAAGGTCTAGTCATTCTTTCAGTGTAGTTCTCAAAAAACGCATTCTAGCTACCTCCTTCTTTTATGTGAGCAAATAGCCTAGAATCATTAGAGATCTGACAAAATTCATAGAAGCAATGAGAAAGATGAAAAGATGTAACAGAGCAAAAACAACTTGGGAAAAGCATCTATGCAGAGATAAGCAAAACACAAGCACACACACACAGATCATGAAAGCAATCAGGATGAGAAGATAAGATAATTTAACTTGAAACCCCATTTTATCCCTCCAAGAGCTAAACTGTGCTCCCATGTGCAAAAATGTCCATTCAAAACTCAGTACGACCACTCTATCAGCACACACAACCAAGAACTTCTGCTTCCACAGCAGAACAAAGATAACCTCCACACCTCTCAAGACAATGTGAGCTCTTGCTGGAACGGAAGAGACAAATGTGTCTTCCTGTTCAAAGATTCAGAAGTTGATGAATTTGTAGTTTACCCCTGTGTGTCTTCATGGCATTGTTCTAAAAGGCCCCAGGCTTGGCACAAGCTAGAAATGATGTGTTCATGAATAAGGGTTTAGCATTCCACTCAGGAGGGAATGGATACAGTGTCCTGTGATGGTTTTACTTTTGATGTCTTTTATCTTTTAAAATGCCCACAAGAATTCAATTTTTGTGAGTTAGAGAATAATTGCTTCTGTAATTATTACTTATATAAAATCTTTTTTTTTTTTTTGTCTGCATGTAGCCCACTGGATTTTAAGTGCAGAAAGAGCCACACACCTGTCTCTAGTCATAATGAAGTCATGACCCCAAGATGAGCAGTGTGTTTGTCCCCAGTATGGGCAGTATATTTGTTCATAAAATTTAGGCACTGATGCCATTAACTGTGTCTGAAAAACACAGAGGTAAAAGAGGCCTAAACAGGAAGGGTACTTTTACTTTGTTGCAAATTCCAGGTGTGGACCCAGAAAAGAGAATGTATCACCTAAAGGGTGTATAGAGGGAAACTGGAGCCTTAGGTTTTTAAGAGAAAGAAAAAAAAAGATATATAAAGGAAGGGAGCAGAGATAGGAGAGGGTCTTTTTGGGAGAGGAGAGAAGAGAGGAGGAGGGCAGGTGGATAAAAAGTAGCTTCAGTGACCAGGCTAGGCATAAACCCCCTGGAAGAGTGAGCTGGTGGTGGCAAGGAGCCATGGTGGCCGGCAGAAGAGTGGCTGGTGTGGAGAGTGTGACACCACAGCAAGGTGACATAGTGAGCTGGTACCTGGAGATGGCCAGGGATGTGGAAAGCTGATTTGGTATCAGCATTTTGTTGAAAAAGTTTGAAGCACCTTGGTGAAGCGGAGCAACTTGGAACACTGGAAAAGAAGAAATGAAAAGAGGCCAGAGACAGACTGGAATTTGCAGAGTTTGGAGGTGCAAAGGGGCACCATCATGGACATGTGTCTTTGGAACCTTTGGGACTGAAAATGATGACTGGGGTAAGATAACTGGCCACTTGTGACTTTAAGGACTTTTTTTTGCCCTGTTAATATTCTTTGGTACAAACCTGAGGGAACCTGGGTGGTAAAAGCCACATTTTACATTGTGGCTTGTTGGTTGGAGGTTTCTGTTCCTTTTACATCTGCTATCAATCTTAGCACACATAACTTCTAGAATCTTCACTCCAGGGCAGGGGTTTAGTAAGTATTTGTTAGTAGACTGACTTAGTTCATCTTCATGTTTTCTTCATACTCATCTCACCTGGGTCAACCTGTGGCACACCTGCTGGGATGGTGGTCTTGGAGTCAGCTGTGACTATGAAACACAGGACACTATTTGTGTCTCTTCTGGTATTTAAATCCCCATGCTCAGTTTCATTCAACTAGTCAAAACCCTAAATTAAACATGGCTACGGTTATTGATAGCCCTGCAACTCCTGGACAGTTTCACTTTTAGCACTGGTAGACCCAGGAACATGGAAATACTTCTGTTCTTGGAAGATCAGAATGGCTGGTCACCCTACCTATTATGGTTCATAGAATTGGAAATGTGAACAAGGATGTTTCTCCACAATTGCAAAAAGGCACTGTATCCTCCACTCATCAAAAACACTACACTGTGAAACACACAGGGAGAGCAGGCAGAGCATAGTCTTCTATTGTGTGATGGGAGAGATAAGAATATGAATAACAAAAAGTCCTTGCCACAGTTGCCCCCTGGGAAACAGCTACATGTACAGATAAGAAATACAAGGCAAGGAATTACTAGTGAACTGAAGAGAGAGAAAGATGTGTTCTTCACAGCAGGGTGCTAGTAGGGAAATCAACCTGTAACAATTCCACTGTGCACTCTCATCAACAAGACCTGTGCTATGGTTCTTCTTCCTGCCTTGGATGAAAAGATTTCACACCTAGAGATACAGCTGAGCCTGCCTGGAATGCTGGCATAAGGAAAGTATAAAGTATTGGCTTTTTTACCTATTATCATGTGGGCCTGATGATAGTAAACACAGGCACAGGTCAGGTCTGTTTGCTTTCTCTACAGAAATGGTTAAAGCTATAATTCTCCAGTGTTCTCCATTCCATTTCTTTTTATGTTCTTGTACATAGACCAGTGAATAACCTAGCTCTTCCACTTTACATTTTGTAATCTTTACCCGTCCCTATTCCCCTCCCCATCACTAGCTAGTCTTCTGGTCCAGACTCTTGTCCATCCGTATCTGTAGTATATTATTAACCCACTCTTATTCCCATTAAACCTCCATCCACAGAAAAGTAAACAGCAACTCTGACCATTCCAGTTCCCTTAGGGTTTCTCCCATGTGCCTTGTGAAGTCAGCCCTGGAGATCCCTTACAATATGATTCTGAGTTCCCATGAATTTCTACCCCCTTTCTACTTTCTTTCTACTCCCTTATTTGAACAAAACTGTTTGAAAATGACCTGATGACTGTTCCTAAGAGACTGCTTTTTGTCTTCCTGATGTCTTATTGGTTAACAACATCCCTACTTGAAAAATTCACTACCGCTATGGAAAATAAATCTGTGCTTCAATACCAGGGTGATCTTTGCAACACTATTCTGGACCCTGTCAGCTGGAACTGCTTTCCTCCTTTATTGAATCCTAACCACACTTCATCTGCATAGCACTTATCAAAAATATTCCCTTTGTAATTATTAAACAAGTATCTTATCTCCGTAGATATGTTTTATTGCATTGTGGACAAAGATCCCTGGGCTATACCTCTTTAATTTTTTCTTTTTCACTTAATATCTTGCCTTGTAAATAATGAGAACCCAAAGGACATGCATTGCATAAATTTCTATGAATAATCATAGGCATTAATTTTTCTAATTCTTTACACTTATATTAGTCATTTAAGAGAGGAATGAATTTATACAAAATTTATATTCTTTATATATATTTTATAGAAGGTAAGGATATAAGTGGGAAAGATAAAGTACATATCTAAATGATGGGATAAATTAGAAAAAACAGCGATTTATTTTTAGGGATGAGCTCAAACTTGTAAGTATGATGATTTATTTATTTGTCCTTCCTACTGGAAAGAAGCAGTACAACTCCCTAGCAAACAAAAGCCAGTCAACATTAAACATGGGTCTCAAATTATAACAGAGGAATCTTAAAAAAAAGGGGGGATTCCAGGTTCCCTGCTTCACCCCATGTGGGTGGAAATGAGCAGGTAAAGCTATAAAACACCTGGATAAGACATGGGAAGTGAGATACAGATACATTTTGAAGAGACATGTGGAGAGGTTCACAATAACAGCCTTTATTTTGGTTAGTACTTTAAATTCTGTTTCATCATAATTTTTCCTGGTCCTTTTTGTTCCTTTTCTGTGATTCACCATCAAGTGCCTTTAACTTGTAGTAAGCTTTGGGACCCAAGTTGCTCTGCTTTGGGCCAAGCCTGTTTAACTGGACACTTAGTTAAGAGGAAATAGGTAACGTTGTGTTTTTCATTAGGAAAACATGACTTCTCTTCTTTCCTCTCTATACAATTGTTCTATTAAAGACCGTTCACACTATTTTGTCTTTTATGTGGTGAAGGGCAGAATCTCTTTAGTGCATGCAAGTTTGAAAGTCCTGGACAGTCCCTCGGTCTGCCTGTTAACAAAATCCTGACACCATATTATTGTCAGTAACCCTTAAGAAGTGAAATGGAAAAATCCCAGGATTCAGATCAGATCTCTCTGATAAAGAGATGTCCTATAATCATTCTTAACTGGAAATGAATACCATGCTATTTTAATGTTTTAATAATTTGTTATCACAATAATAGCTTCCAAATACATAATCCTAATAAACTAAATGGCCATATGACTATATTTGCACCTTGATTTCCCTTCCTTCCTCAAGGAAATCATCTGGAGCTTTCTTCTGTGCTTGTTCCACTTGTTCACTTTAGCTTCTGACATGGTAGGTGCTTCCATTCTCATGGAGACTGGAAGAGACATCTAAAAGACTGCAACAGACAGCTCATTATTTTTACCTTGGATCTTCATAACTTGTCAATATTGACATTTATAACACTGCCCCAATTTCCCCAGGCAAAGGGCAAGCAAGTCGATAGCAGTGCCATTGGCAAGGAAAAGGAATATCAGCCATTAAATCAATAGGTAGAATAGTTTTATGACTTTTTTTAAACGATGGGTGTTTTTTTTTCAACCACTTGTGCCAAACACAAAACGGTTTGTGCCTTAACTCCAAAAGCATAACTTGACTAGATCCCATGCTTTTGGAGTTAGTCAATCTAAAGGAGGAATATTTACTCCTGATAATATAAATTAAAGTAATGCCAGGTACGTTTGGTCTGGTTTAACTCTTGACTTCATGAAAACTAAGAACTGATCAAATCAGTACCTTCGCTATTTACTATACATCAATTGATATCAAGGAATTCATTGTTGAAACAGGAAGGATAATTGAAAAAACAAACAAAAAAAGCTTGTTATGCAGATATGGAGAGTCATTTTCTCTTCTATTTCGTTTACCCTGGAATGAAGTTAGAGTCCTCTGTCATTTTTCAGAAGAAAACCACTGCTACCTCAATTAAAAAAAATAATTTCGAAAATTCAAATAGGTCAAACAACTAATCACTAATGAAAATTAGGTTTGATTTGAAACTATCTGATCCTAATGGTCACTTTTTAATCTATACATTTATATCCTCCCTAATTAGTGAGCTTGTCTCATCAAGCCAAACTTTTACATCAAGCACATTTTCTTGGTAATGCGTGATCAAGGGGAAATTACTTGATTTAATTGCATTATTTTGTCACTTATATGTAGATTTTCTTATAAACAGATGATGCAAACTTACTATATTGATAGATACAGTATAGTACTGTGAATGTATTTATTTCCCTTGTGATTTTCTTAAAACCATTTATCCTCATAAGCTTTATTTGAAGAGTGCAGCTAAGAATATATATAGAATATGAAATCTGTATAATTGACTGCTTATGTGAATGGTAAGATTCTGGTCAACAAAGTTATCAGTAGTTACATTTTGAGATGGTCAAAAGTTATACAGCAGATTTTCATCTTTGTGTGTGTGTATGTGTGTATGGTGTGTGTGGGGGGGGGCATCAGTGCCCCTAAGGCTTGTTATTGAAGGGTCAACTTTTCTTTTTAACATGGATGGGAATAATGTTATACATAAATTAAATATCATGATACAAGTTCCCTTTTCTAATGTACCAAATTTCTTTGTCATCTATTTCATCAGGTATTAAATATCATTAAAGCAACAAAGGGGGAAAAATGAAAGGGGCTGAGACTGTATTTATTATTGTAACTATTATCATTACAATTACAACTGCTGTTGCTAACACTTACTGATATTTTATTATATGCCAGAAATCATGTTTGCTACTTTATCTTCATTATCACCTAATCTTCCAGATAACAAGCATTGTAATAAAAGATATTTATATTGCAATTGAGAAAAATGAAGTGCATAGAATTATGTAATTTTTCTAGTTCAATTATTCAGTGCTAGATTTATGATTCAAACCAGGACTTATTCCAAATCTTGACCTATACAATAAATGTGCTATTTCCCACCCTCACTTCCAACCCTGGGCTTCCTATTATTAAAGACAAGTCCACATTCTACTTTTAAACACAACATAGTCAAGAATAGTTTTAGCTTAAGATCCCTCAATAGAAAACAGTGCACATTGTCTGAAATATCTCATGGTACTCCTCAAAAACAAAATATTTTAGGACTCACGAGATGTGTAGATTTCTAGTCTCAGAGGGTCTGGCTATTAATAGCAAATCTACCACTTGCTAGTTTTGTGATGTTTGACAAGTCACTTACCTCTGTGACTCAGTATACATATCTAAAAAATAGGAATAATAATAGTATTACCTTCCTGGGTTGTTTCAAAAAAAATGAGTAAACATGAGATTTTATATCCCATGCAGAATAATATATTTTTAAATACCAATATTGAAAATGACCTGTTATTATTATATTGATGTGCTCTAAGTACCAGAAAAATCTAGTATTTATCATAGCCTGAAAGCAATAGTGTAAAATCTTAAAAACATTTTTTTAATACTCCCAAACCCATTTTGACCAATTTTCAAGCAGGTATAATTGTTAAACAAGAGCATATATATGCATATATATATATATGTAGTTATAGTTATAGGTATATATATATATATATATATAGCTTTATATATATATAGTTATAGGTATCTCTATAGCCTTGCTCATTTCATAGTACACAAAAATATTCAATAATTTCTGTGTAATAAGAACTAATTTGAATGTTTTATTAATAAAAGTCATGTCAGCTGGCTTCTGGCAGAACACAGGAAACTCCCTTTGTTGACACAAACTAAGCAAAACAGTGTGTGTCTGGTATTTCTTTGGAAGACCACCTCTTTGTTAAACAGATTAGTAACAGTTCCTCCCAGCGTAGAAAAGACTGTATTTGAAATATCAAATTACATATACCTTCCCTAGAAAAGACTGTATTTGAAATATCAAATTACATATACCTTCCCTTCATTTATTATCCACTATTATATAAAGACCAGACAAGTGATTATATATTGAATGAGTAACTCAGAGACATGCTTTTACCCTTACAAAACATACAAACACACACACACAAACACACTACACCACATTTGCACACACACAGACTTTACTTTTACAGAGCAACACAAATCAGGGAGCTTTTACCATGAAGTGATTCATTATAAATAAAAAATAAAATTGCATTTTAAATCAGAAGATAGCACATAGGACTATGGCATGAGGTAGAACAAAATCATCTACTGAATATCTCCACAGGGAAAAGTGCAGTTCATTATTTTTAAGAGAAACAGTAAGAAATTTCATATAACCCCAGTGCAATTCAATGTTGATTATCCTCAAAGCAAAAGGTATAAGATGTGTGCATTTAAGAAGTTGGGATGATTACTGAAACCTGATACTTCAGGATGTCTTAAAACACAGTAACAGAGGGTCAGATTAGATTATTTAATTTTAGATATTGTATCACTCAGAGACATGGCATCATTAAGAAAAGTCCGGATACAATATGAGACAATTATATATAATATTAGAATTTGACTCAGTAGGGACTTGTTTGGAGATTGTTTCATATACTGAAGAAATGAACATGGTCATAAACAAAGGGAACAAACATTACTTAGGAAAGCTATGCATTTGAAATGAAATAATTCTTCAGCAGAATCTATTGTCCAGGGAAAATAACCTGAATTGCCTACAAAAAAAAAAAAAAATCCCCTTTTGTCTTGACTGTTTTAACCTCTTTGGAGTACTGAAGCCAATTAGCATAGTGTCACCCCATAATTCTGCACAATACCTGATCTGCCTTATGAAATTACATTCCCTTCTTCCTTGATTCAAAGATATAGTAGGGTTCAAATAAGAAAAAGAAGTGGCATTACTGGATTATCATGGATTTTTCTTCACAATACAGCTTATATCTGGAAAGAAAACCTTGGCTTCCTTTTGGCAGATAACATTTCTTTGTCATCAACATATGTAGTTAATGTTGAGTTGACCTAGTGTGCAATCCAGGCACTGCCAGTCACTGTATTCTATTATTTGGACATCATAATGAGGTGAATCACCACTTGACACAAATTGGTCATCTGTGACCCAATTCATAACTTTTTCTGGAACCTTTAGAAATGAGAGGTTTTCTTTCTACCAGGGTCACTGGACGAATAGTAATTAAGCATGGAGTCATGAATTCCACCTTAATTTCCACTGAAAGCCTGCCTGAAAATGAAACCTGACAAAGAGATGAGCTGGGTCAAAAGCAGAGAAAGAAACAGACAGAAAGAGAAATTGACAATGACCACACCTCAGACTTGAACTCTTAGCTCAGCCCGAAGCCAAGCTTGCCCTCTGAGCCTTCATTCCCCGATACACTTGTATCCTGTGTTGTCATAACTATTTCAGCTGGTCCAAGATTGACAAACACTTGAAACCGTTCTGACTGATAGTGATTTTGTATCTTCCAGACTCACCATCATTTAATATTGCTCATTTAGAACACATTCAAATGCCTCTGGTAGTTACTTTAACATTACACAACCTTTAAAAATATCAAAAGCCATTTGAACATTCATTGAGTACATACTAAATACCGAGATATCTTAGCATATTGTGTCTCAGTGAACAATGGTCATATATCAGTAACTGTAGGGAGAAAGTAAAAATAAGAAGCCAGGTGTCACTTTTTTGCTTCTCAGCTTTTTATCACTATACCAGATTTGAATCATAAGAAGGGTCAACTGTCTACAAATTCAAAGATAAACTAGAGTAAATGACTTCCAAAAATGTATGTTGAGGCTCATACCTTTAATTTATAGTTATAAGCTCTTCTGAGCTTTCTAAAAATGGCATCAATCCACTTTCCACAAGATTGGGAAATGATTAAATATAAAACAACTGGGGTGTTTGTTCAATACTATTCTGTTGTTGTAGAAGATACAGTAAGCTATAAGTTCATAACTGAGGGAATGGGGAGAATTAAGGAACCTTGTTCCGCAAACACAATCAGAACTCATCAAAAGCAACAGGTAGGGTTGTGTTTTCTAGATTAACTGGGTTTTATCCAGATTGAAAAAGAATTGTACCAAATTCTATGTGGCCTCTCAGGGACAAGGAATCTTTGAAGCTTCAAAGTCAAAAATCATCGCAGATGAAAAATAAAGTCTCTACCAGATATGTGTTTGCCTAGCAAACTGGGAAGTAGGCAGAGAATTAAATGCATGTCATCTGCATAAACAAATATTCCTGTGAGCATGGGCTGAGTACAAATCTTATTTAAATGTCTATAAAGAATAGGGGGAGGTGGTTTACAATTTAAAAGCATTCCTGAAATTCCTTTCCACCTAAACATTAACATCTTTCTACTTTTTAAGTCTGCATTCTAAAAAGAAGTCTCCTCTAGGGAAAAAAAGAAAATAGCAGCAGTAATAATAGTGACAATTATTCTTTATTTTGTAGTTCCACCAAACAGCCATTTTTCATTTTGCAATACAATGTAATGATATATTTTTGGAACAGTAAAGTAGGAGAATTCAATTTTGGGAAAAAATCATAATCGGGATGTTTTTTAGAATTTAGAATTTTCAAGCTTTGAATTCATAAATCTGTCTAAGCATCCATGTTTTTGTATCAGAGTCAACTTAGATAGACATAGAAATATATAGATATGCTATGCTATTTAAATTTAAGTGTTGGAGTGGAATCTACCATTAACAAAACTGAAGTTAGAGTGCTGGTAGCAACATTGGAAGGGTAAAGTGTAGAAGGATACAGGATATACTTGCTATTTGCTTTAGCATTGTAAATTTCAAGAAGGCCTTAGTGATGTTATGGATCCTTGACTTTTTGACTTTATTGTTTCAGAACCCAGGTGAACAAAGCTTAAGTTGACTCTACCAGGATATGAGTGAAGGTCCTTCATTAGAATTCATCATTTTCTTTCAGAAAGATAGAAGGGGAAGAGAAAAGAAAAACAAATCTTTTGTGATGTGAGGTGATTGACAGGGGTTTCCCTCCAAAAAGGGAGGGAGGAATATGAAGAAGGGATAAATAGACTTGTGTGAAGAAAGAAAGATTAGGCCATTTTGGGAAGATGGAGGCCCAGCTGTGGGGCTACAACTGAGGTAGAAAGAGTCAGACCTTGATCTGTGAGAATCAGCCCGGCTGGTGAGAGACATGATTTCTGGAGGTATCAATGGGGCTGATCTGAGGACATCAGCTTTGGGATGAAGCAGAACAGAAAAATGCTGGCAAATCCTTGATTTCTAGTTGAAAATGTCCAAAAGAGTACCAAACATTTATAAAATTGTGAAGCAGTATGGAATTTATAACAAATCCCACTTTCATTTCTGCACCATCTCTATATATCCCCTGTCCCTACTCCTTAATTTATTTTATACATGAAGTTTACTTCCAAAAGGCTCTCAAGATTAGAGTCTCTTCTAAAAAATTAAGCTGATGTTCAGTAAATCATTTCTCAGCTCTATCTAGAGACTTTCCACAGACCACAAGTATTAAGGATAAGTTTGGATCCAAATACTCCTTTAAGCAGCAGTTTGAATGGGGATGAAGGACAGCAGGCAGAAAGCTTTTATGACTGTATAGTGAAGAAGTTTTGCTGTGTATTCTTCAATTTCAAATAAATTATTTTCTGATTCCACAAAATCCTAAAAGTGACAATGTGTCTCAATAATTTACCCTTTGTTATAATGCTTTTAGTCTTTTTTATTATGGGCTTAATTGTAAAGATGTTAAAGTCACAGAAATGTCATACTGCCGCAAATTTAATGAAGGAAAATGTTTTAAATGAGAGGATGTTTCTAGAGCTTCCACTGCACAAAGCAGGGACTATGAAAAAGATTGAGTCTTGTGATCATAGAGCCTAATTGTTTCTTCTACCAAGATTCTTCTGATTTGGTTGAAGTGAACATTAAATGTTACAACCAGTACTTAGGTAGCATTGAACATGTAACAGACAAGACACTCTAAAAGTAATTCTGCTTAATTAAAACCAATGAACATTTTTGATGTCTTGATGACTTTCAAGTAAAAATATAAAATGATCCCCAAGTTTTGGAAGAATTTTTTACCTGAACTAATTTGAAGAGCTAGAAATCAAACTTACCTGTAAGTGAAGATGTTGAAAATGAGATTCTTATACATCAAACTTTAGCAAAAATTGGACTAAGAAAAAAACAACCTAAAAACAAAGGAAGGACTATAACCTTCCCACCTACAATGTGGCCCTGAGATTAAAAAAATAACAATAATAATAATTAAGTGGTATGGAATTAATTTTAAAATTTCTGCTGAGAATTCAATGAGTATTTGCTGATTCAAAACTGAACTCCAAATTTATATTCATTTTGTTCAGTAAAACCTAAAATGAGAAATTGAAATAACCCTTAGCTGATAGCACCTCCTAGAATATGGCAAAAGGAAATAAAATTCTCGCCTAACATTTCCCAATTTTTGAGCATGAGTGTGCTTTCTTCTCTCTCATTCTTGCTTTCTTTCTTCTCTTTCTCTCTCTCACACACACACAAGCATACACAGACCATAAGAGAGCAAATGATCAGATGAGTGTTGAAAAGGGAAAAGTACTTAGAACATTAAAATTTCGGATATTGAGCATTTTCAGGGCCAAAATATTCAATAACAATATGATACTTATAAACATAAATAGATAGAAAAAGTGAGGAAAAAACAGACAAAATTAACAACCATGTGTGAAAACCACGAAACTTTTATTTTTAGATCATGCATAGTCTATGAAAAGTGACTCAATGTGTGTGTTTAATGAGACGCTATGCATAGTGAAACAATGGCTATGGATAACAATCAACTAATTGCCTAGAAAGCAAGATAGGGAGAAAAAATAAAACTTACTATAAATTGATGTGAAGAAAAATGAAAATAGAAAAGAGTTAGAAGGTCAAAAAAAAATCTAAACTAATGGACTAGAGAGATGAATAAATGAACAAATGACTAAACATTATTTGATATTCTAAGACTTTAAAAATAAATAGGTATAAACATGAACAATATCAGGAGCAAAAAAATAGACATGGGAAACATAAACATATCAAAAAAGTACTTAAGAGGGTATCTGCATCATAATACTTAGCAGCAAAACTGCAAAGACCATAAAACATGAGGAAATGCACCACCTCTGGGGAATATGCACACTTAACACATAAATAATTATCAACAAAATATTTCACATATCTTGCATCAATTTCTTAAAGAAGATATATGGCAAAAATTCATCTGCATTTTTTTGAAAGTCATTGGCCCATGATCATATGGTTGCGGAATTTGGAGAGGGGGGAGGTTGAAGCTCTAAACACAGTCACAGCAGAATACAGATTTATGGATCATAGAACAAGCAGGGTAAGGGGCTAACATGGTTTCAGGACTTCTGTGAACTCATTTAAGAGGAAGGGAAACTCACTGTGTATCCTGAAGCTGGGTTCCACAACCAGATAATGAAAACTAGTGATATTTTGCAGGAATAAAGTAGGAGGCTGACCCCTTTCTCCTTGTGCCTGGTAGAACCAGGGAAGTCTATCTTCATAGTTAAGCTGTGTCACACTCAGTCCTGACACTCAGCCTGGCTGGGCACAAAGCCATGTTACAAGCAGACCAAGTTTTGGGAACATACAATTCTCAGAACTGTAGTGAACTCCCACTTCCGGTAGCTCCCAAGGGTGGGTGACACTGAAACACAGCATTGTCAGTAGAAACAAGCATGGTAACCTGACTCCCTTCCCCTTTTACTTTAACATTACAAAAAAAACATGCCTGGAAGAAAGATCTGTATATTTCGACTTTATGTTCCGATTGAGAATTGTTTGGGTCACAGGGGAGAGGAAAGTATAGTGAGTGATTTTACACCAAGGCTAATCCTCTCCCTTAAGATGGAGATTGAAGGAAATTTCTCAAACTGGCATTTTTGACCCCTATAAACCTGTAGGTACTGAAAACATTGAAACTAAACTCTAAAACTAAAGCCACAGTGCCATCTACTGAAAAGCCAGCAAATTTCAGATATATACAATTCTGTGGCAAAATGAATGAAAAAGGTATGTTGTCAGATGTTGATTTATGGATGGATGGGTAGTCTATGGAAAAAAAAATAAAATAACTATTATGAAGAAAATCGGTGAGATACATCAAATAGAGTTTAATGCAGAACAAAAAACATATAAGAAACATAAAGATAGAAAGCATACCAAAAGATAGAGAGAAAAGGGAACAGACTATTAAAATAATGAATTGTTGATAACTTGCTAAACCAAGAAATAAACACACAAATCCAAGAGAATGGAAGAACCTCTAATTTGAAAATACAAAAGATAAGCAATAAAAATACATATTGAATTATAAATTGTCAATGATAAAGAAAAATTTAAAGTCTTTCAGGGGTAGGGAATGGCCATTATGTAACATACAAAGGCATCCAGATATTTCAGCCAAAACTCTATAAACTAGGAGAAAAAAGAATGGCATTCTCAATTACAAAAAATAAAATCACCAGTCCAGAATAGTCTACCCTGCTAAACTACCATTCAAATACAATGGAAAAATGAAGGTTTTTCCAAAAAGTAAAAGTCAGTAGAACTTGTCATCACAAAATCCAGCTTATAATGTTAAGAGACACTTTTTTAACTTGGAAAGAAAAAAGAAAAAAACCACAAAAACCTTGAGCAGTATGAAAATTAATGATTCAAAATCAGAAGCATTAAAATGAGAAAATATCAAAATAGAAACAAAGGACAGAAGCTTGTTAGCCCAATGATGTTAATTAGTATTCAGTTTTTAATTCAGAATTACTGATATAATCCACATAGTAACCAAAAGAAAAAGATATGGAATAGAAGCACTTAGACAATAAATGAAAAAACTGAGTGACAATCACCAGGAAAAAAAAATTCTAAAATAAATACAAACAGATAAGAAAGTCTTATAGACAAAGAACTAACAAAAATATCAAAACAAACAGAAAACAAGAGATAAAATAACAATAATTAAGCCCTATATATCAATAATCACCCTAAATGTAGACTATCCAAACTCATGGATCAAAAGATACAGAGGGGCATTATGGATAAAACAAAGAATTAAATTATTTTATGCATATAAATAAAGTAAACCAAAAAAAAAAAACTGACTCATAGTGAAAGATGGGAGTAAGAAATTTGAGGTCAGTAACAGTGAAAAGGTAGAAATGACTGTTCTCACACTGACTGAACAGACTTTCCAACAACAACAAAAAGATAATGAGAGATAATGATAGATACTGTATACTGATCAAAGGAACAATTAATCAAGAAAAAATGTTATTAATATATATGTATTCAAAAGAGGTGCAGTTAAATATATAAAACAGTTAAAAAAGAGATCTACTGGAAGATATTTCCAGCAGCACAATAATAATAGGGGATCTCAACACACTTACCAATGAATGGATAGATCATACAAACAGACAAATAATAAGAAAATAATGTAATTAAAGGAAGCAAATAATTAGGTTGTCTTAACAGACAGTTACAGATATTTCTATCCAAAAAGAAAAGAAATAAATGCTTATTTCTTTTTCAATAAATGCTTATTTCTTTTTCAATAAATGCTTATTTATTTATTTTTCCAATGAGTAAAAACATAGTCTACATGACTGATCCTATATTATGATAAAAATCAAGTCTTGACAAATACATAAAGTTTCAAATCATATCAATTATATTCCAAACATAGTCACATAAAGCTAGGTATCAACCACAAGAAGGAAACTGGAATAAACTCAAATGTGAAGGTACAACAACATAAGATCCTGAACACTAAAAACTATGTGACATAATAAAATATACAAATAAATGGAGAGATAATCTAAGTCTATAGATTGGAAGAATAAATTTGTTAAACTGGATATCCTACCTAGAGAAATATATAAACTCAGTGTAATCTTTTTCAAAATTTCAATGGTATTTTTCAAGAAAATTGAATTAATAACGCTAAAATTTACATGGAACCCTAAAAGAATGTGAATGCCAATTTTACAGTGAGAAAAAGAAAAAAATATATTCAAGTTGTTCAAATTTCAAGCTATACTATAAAGTGATAATAATCAAAACAGCATGATATTGTAATATAATATATGCATATAATAAAATTGGAAGCCCAGGAATAAGTCCGTAGATATGGACAGCTAATATGCAACAAGAGCCAATTTGATTCAAAGGAGAAAGGAAATAAATGATTCTGGGAAATCCTGACAGCTACCTGGAGGGGAAAAAAGCATTAAACTGGATCATTATTTAACACCACACTAAAGTCTGTTTAAAATGGATTCGCATCTTTGGTATAAACCCAGTTAGCATTAAATGCATAGAAGAAAACATAAGTAATACTGCTACTGGACATTGACCACAGAGATGTCATTGTGATGACTCCAACTTTGAAGGAAACAAAAACAAAAGCAAAAAAAGACAACCTACTAAGAGAAGGTATGTACTCATTATAATCTAGCAAGGGTTTAATATCCAAAATATAAAAATAAGTCATACAACTCAACCACAAATTAGAAATAACTCAATCAAAAATAGGGAGAAGATTTGAAATTGAGATTTCTTTAAAAATGTTTTACAGATGATCAACAAGCACACGAAAATATGCTCAACACTGCCTCACCTTTTATTTTGGAAACACAAATTAAAACTACAATGAAATATCAAATCACAGACTGAGAAAAAGATTACAATGAAATCATGGTTTACATAATTATAAAACAATATTTAGCCAATAAAAAGATGCCTCTTTGCTTTCTGCAGCAACATGAATGGAACATGAGGTGACTGTGTTAAGTAAAATGATTCAAAGTGAGAGAAAGTTACCAGATTATTGTTATATGTGAAAAAGTAACAATCAAAACAAATGAACTAGCAAATATTGACAAAGTTAATTTAGAATCTAAAAAATGCAGTGCTTACTGAAGTGGGAGGGGAAGGAAAATGAAAGAATGGAGGGGGTCAATCTGATAGTGGGAATGGCATTAGAACTTTGGGGATGGGTGACATGAGTCTTTTTGCCATATTGAGTCATGAAGATGCATCCCCCAACTTAATGTAATATTGGTGGTAAATCAATAAAATGTTAATTAAAAAAGTAATAACCTGTAAAAACAGGAATAAAAGAGTGTATTATTGGGTGTAGGCTTGGTGAAAGTTCTTTTAAACACAGAAAAAACTGAAAAAAAAATTACCAATAGAAACAGAAAACAGAAGAGTACATAGTTGCACCATTAAGGGTTAAAGCTGACTCCCCATCAACAAAGAAATCCTAATTTATAGTCTGACTGAGCCAAGTTGTAAATGGTTCCAGGAGTCAGTTTCAAATGTCATTATGACATTACTGAGTCTAGAATAAAGCATAGATATGCATAATAGTTCTAACAAGGCAATTAGAGTTGACTATCACTCAGTTGAATATTTTTTTTAAGACCCGAGAGAATATCTTTCAATCTTGAATTGCCAGTCTAGCAAAACTATTTTTCAAGAACAAAAGTGAAATGAAATGATTTTTTTTTCTGATAATGAACTTGCAAGGAAAAATCCAAAAGATTTTACTAAAGGAAAAAGGACGCCAATATGGGTGGAAAGTTGAAAGTTCTAAAATAAGGAAGAAATGAGGAATTAGTAAATGAATGATGTACCTACATAAAATAATTATTAATAGGAGGAGAATAAAATAGGAAATACCTATAAAACTCAATCTAAAGGTCAATTCTTATTGATTGGAAATGATTCAACTACCATTTTGGAAACCAAAATCGACATTTTCCAGACCCAGCTATAACTAGGTTTCTGGACACACATATTATGGAAATAAGATATGGTTTATGAATCTGTAATAATGTAGTGGGACTGGATTAGTTCTCTTTCCTTTTCTGCTCCTTTTATTTGAGCAAAGTCATGCGTAGCATGGACAGTTCTCTATCACTATTTTTAGGCACTTTGTCTTGACCCTTGGGAATTGCTATGTGGCACTGGGGCCACACCTATCTTTGAACTCTAGCTTGGCATCAGTGATGGCCTCAGCATAAGATTTTTTTTCAGTGATCAGCTCAGAATTGCTTGGGGAGTCATTATAAACATCACTAAAGCGAATTCACATTGTAAATGCTGCAATAATTTTGTAAGTGACTCATTTCTGGTGATAAATTCATTCCTAAAGTGCATCCATTCATTAATGTTTTCTACATTATACTATAATTAAGAACATGAAACAATCACAGGAACAGCTGAATAGGTAGAAAATGAGACAGAAACAAATCCAACCATATAAGCAATCATACAAATGTAAAAGGGTTACTTTTGCAAATTTATATAATGTGATCTGATTGGATAAAGATTAACCCAATATTTCTTCACCATATCATACCTAGGCTTAAAGCATAAAAAAAAAGAGAAAAATATAGTTGAGGAAAAATTAACTAGTGAAAAGTTGAATTAGCTATATTAATAACACATGAACTCAATTTACGGACAAAACAATATTAATGCTAAAAAGAATTCTTGAAGATGAAAAATAGTTTAATTCACCAAGAAGACACAAAAATTTTATTCTTGCATGCAACTAATAGATATACTGTTGTGATAAATGAAATTCACAGAACTTCCAATAGTAAAAAGAAAAAAATCACTTATAAGAGATTGTGATTTTATTTCAAATGGTGATAAATTAGTGAAAAGATTAAGGATTCGAGGAATTCTATAATTGGAGTTTTCAAAAGATCAATTTCTTCAAGCAAAAGTTGGATAACTTTAAGTTTGAATTTTCAATTTAAGTAAACATTTCAAACTTATTCATCAGAAAATAAAATTTAACTATTTTCCATAAATTTTGTTAATTTACCTTACTCTGTCTTTCTATAAAGTAGCTATAAATGCTAATTCCTAACTATGTGACATATATAATGTTATCTTCTATACTGGGAATCTTGCATATCACTGTAGCTAGAGGCTCCTGTTTGAATAATTTAGCACCCAGATGAAGTTATTAACTTATTTATTTTAATAAAGCTCACTGGGAAGGCATGGGTTAAACCACAAACCTGTGACTTTGCCCAAGGTAAGTGATCTTACAGCCTTGAACTCAGTTTCTGGGGAGAAGTTATAACTGAGTTGGAGTTGCTGGTCCATCTGCAGGAAAACAGAAAACAAAGGTGCATTAGCAAAGATCAGCTTGTAGTGGGCATAAAACACTCCCATCTGGAAATAGCTTGAAAACACACAGAAAAGACCCCTCTCTGGGATTTTCTCTCTGGTGAGATGAGAAATGTGTGGCTAATTCTCCCACAATGCACATAAAATACCCCTTTCTTTCTTCTAGATGAAATAAAGGCTTTCACACAAGTCTTCTCCCTGGGAAATCTGTACAGCTTTTGACAAATATTTATGTCCCCACTGAGATTTTGTCACCAAATTTTTCAGTGCAAACAAACAAACAGATGAAGCCTTCTTAGAAACTGCTATGTAGGATTACCTTAAACAAAAATCAGGCTTGCACTTCCCATTTCTACCTGCTATACCCCCCACTCCCCCACACCCCCTGCTTTCTCCTTTAATCCTGGAGGGTACTTTCAGGTAGACTATGGTATTTTGCTAAGTCACAACAAGAGTGATGGCCCCATTATACAGTTAAAAACAAAACACCCATGAAATTTCTCTGGACTTTATGTCCTTTAGGGAAACCTTCTTACCTCACCTCTCATTAATTCCTGCTCCATTTCTTCTCCCCAATCCAAGGCAGGTTTTCCACCTTGGATTTCCACCAGCATTTTTCTCAGTCTAGTCAAAGCCTTTAATTTCTTCTAGATTCTACTCTGAATATTCTTACGATGTTGTGGCTGGAAAGTAACGTCCTTACTTCATAGCCCCCCTGCAACAAGCAAATGTCAAGGGCCCTTCAGCTGTGTGCTGGGTCAAGGCTTTCCTGGAGTAGATGAACTGGGAGTAAAAGCCAATTTTGCCAAATGCCATAGCAAGGACTTTCCTTGTGTACCTGCTTCTGCTCAGATTCATTATCCTGACTGATTGATTGATCATCATTCAAACCTGGCCTTGGAGTGTTGTTTTTGTTTGTTTGTTTGTTTGTTTGTTTTGAGACTAAGTCTCACTATATTTGTCCATGGAAGCGCAGGCTCTCATTGCCCAGGGTACCACAGACTCAAGCAATGCCCAGCCTCAGCTTCCCAGGTATCTGGGATTATAGGCATGCACCACCATGCCCAGTTATTTTTTTGGAACTAGGTCTCCCTACTGGCCCCAGGCGGGACTCGAACCATGATCCCTAGCCCCAGCCACTTCACAGGCTGAAACTTATAGGCACGAGCCACCGTGCCCAGCCCTGGTGTGTTTTTGACTGTGAGAAAGGTCACTGGATATGTCTTTCAGTATGAGATTCAATACCTTCATACTGTTTCACTTATGATATTAGACTGGTATCATAGTTGTTATTTATTGAATATTTGCAAGGTATGAGGTGCCATGCTAAGGTATCTGTCATAATGTTTACCTTCCTACAGCACCAAAATATGGACATAGTTATCTCTCCATTACAGACTCAGGTACTTATGTCACAGAAATCAACCACTTGAACAAGGGCACAGTGTTACTTAGCGGAGCCCCACTGGCACGTGCCCACCTGCCATGTAATACAGTGTTTGCTAGTTTGTCCGTAACTCTCTAGATTTTTCAATTTGAAAGTCAGTATGTGTTTTTCTGAATTTCTACAAAATTCATTCAGCAAATGTTTCAATATCTACTACGCTCCATGCATGTTATTAGAATTCCCAGGTCTACCTGCTTCCTTGAGTCTTTCTTGGTTTATGCTGACTGCCCTTCTTTTCTGCTCTCCTGGTATCTTTTTTCTATTTTTCTACTTCTATCTTTTTTCTAAGCACACATTATTGATGCTACATTATCACCTGTTTCTGCCTCTACTTTTTCTCCCTCTTCACATACAAACATACTAAAATGTATTGTCTTCGAAAACACAGACCACACTTTACCCATGTGTTTTCTATCAGATCTAGTAAAGCAACTGCCAGAGTATATATTAACACAGGTTTGCTGAGTGAATAAATAATCACTATTGAAACCTTTTTACTTGTGGGCTATAAAGAGCCTGTCACACCATCAGTATGCCTTTGGCCACCCTGAGAGTCCATACACATAAAGTCCAACATGAAGTTGTTGATCCCATGATGCTCAGATATGATATGTTTAATGTTCTTGTATTTAGTCATTATCATGAAGGAGTTATCTCTCTCTGTACTTCAGAGTTTACGCCTTCCTCTCGTACTCTCTGAAAATGTTCCTTCTAGTAGGGAAAGTGCTACTCTCATGTTTTGTTGCCCAGGTTGGAGAGGAGAATGAGAATTTCCTGTTATTTAAAATAACAAAAACTCACAAAAATCAAGTCTCTGCCACCGTTCTTTCTCTCTGCCCTGTCAATACTTTGGAAGGAATATGTGCTTAACTAATTAACTAATATGTGCTCATCACTGACTATTAATAAATTGGTAGAAATCCTCTAGATGAAGAGAAAGAATGCTTTATTGTTCTCCACCACCTGTTCAGCTCTTTAATCTGTGAGAAAGAAGATGGAAATATAAAGAAGGAAGAAAAAGGATTCATACATAAAGAAATGCCCCCCCAAATGTAGTTGGGGAGCCCATGGTGACATCAGTCAACATATTCAAACAAATCATTATTCTCCCTCCTCCCAAACTCTGGTCCATCCTCAACTCAAATTTGTTAAAAAAAGTTTCCTCTTATATCAAAGATATATGCTAAAAGTGTATTTTTTACTTACAGTTATTCCTAAACTCACCAAACCAACAAAATTTAATCTTGGCTTCTTCCTTAAACCATATGCAAAAGGGCACCCAAAAATTTTTAAGGGCTCTGGACACAGTGAGAAAGCAAGCATGACCCACGTGGAATTACAGAGGGGAGAGTAACAGATCAGAGAGGAGCAGAGGGAAGGGGCAAGGGTGTTGGGACTTAGGAATCCTTTATGGAGTACATAGGCATTGGCTTTTGCTCTTAACAAGGACCCCATTGAAGGGGTTTGGATTGGAGAGTGCTATGTTCTGACTAATCTTTTAAGAGGGTCACTCCAGCTATTATAGTGAGATTAGGCTGCTTTGGGGCAGGTAGAAACTCGATCAACAGGTTGTTGCTTATGAGAAAGAGAGTGGTATTGAAAATAACAGTAAGTTTTAGAATTGAACAAAAACAAAAATGGAGCAACTATTAGCTGATGTTTGGAAGGCAATAGGGGTGAGGCTGTGAGAAAATTTAGTTACTCAGTTTATACTTGTATGTAGTGTAACCATCCTAGTTTCTAGTTGTAGTGCAAGCAGCATGATCATGATATGCAAGCATCTGACTCACTAATTTGTATAGGTTCTTTACTGGTTCTAGCAGTTACACAGATACACTAGGCAGGGCAGAGCCATGACTAGAGGGTAGGGTGGGAGGCAGATGAGTCCACCAGCCCTCCATCAATCTTCACTCTCATTCTTTGGGCTCTCTCTCCTCTCTCTTTTTTCTCCTCTCTCTCTCCTCTCTCCCTCCTCTTCTCCCTCCCCCTTTC
>PVHY01014545.1:0-38344 GCA_004024945.1 Uropsilus gracilis | reverse complement strand
TGTTTCTTTTTGTTTTGTTTATTGTCTCTTTTGCTGAACAGAAACTTTTTAGTTTTATATAGTCCCAGCTGTTTATGCTTTCCTTCATTTTTCTGCCAGCCATAGTTGTTTCCCCAAATGGATTTCTGAGGTGAAATTCATGAAGGGTTTTGCCCATGTTTTCTTCTATGTATTTTATGGTTGCAGGCCTCACTTCCAGGTCCTTTATTCATTTTGAGTTAAGTTTTGTACAGGGTGTGAGGGTGTTATCCTGGAACAAGGATAGCCTCTTCAGTAAATGGCGCTGGGAAAATTGTATCACCTATTTCTTAAAGTTCGAATATATAAGGCCGCAACTGTATTTCTATAGATAGCATTTGACTTTCACCTTGATGCCATCAATGAAACTTTAATCTGGTGTTATAAATTCTCTTGTTTCTAAAAAGACTTCATCAGGAAACTGAAAGGAGAAACAGTATAAATAATGAAACAGTTCATGAATAGCACTTTTAGAAAAACTCTGGTTTATTAGCTTTTAGATCATGATAAAATTGTATTAAGAGTACTGTTTATAGTTATATCAATTAATTGGTAGCATCAATTAGCTTCCATTTTGTGCAGATTGAGGACTTTACAGGTTTCCTTACAAGAAAGTACCTTTAAATTACAGAAGACCCATCAGGGTACTAGCTATCACCTGGACATAGCTGTTTAGACTATACAATTGATGAGCTGAAATTAGGAGAAACTGACAAGCAGAGCTTTCAAGTATCATTTCACTGCCGAAGGAGTATGAATGTTTCCACCATATAAAATGCAGTTTTGCTGCTAAGTGAAAATTATCTTAGAATTTGGAGGGTACTGGAATTTTCCCCTTTTGTCTAGTTCAAATACAGATGAAGAGCTTAAGAGGGCATAAGGCTGTCAGAGTTCCTAAGAATTCTGACAGTATTTAGGAAATTCATTTTTCTGTAATATTTTTTTTTGGCATTGCACAAATTTCTGACTTACCACCAGTGATATGCAATAGTAATTTCTAAAGTTTATTGATTACCTACTAGGTTCTAATCACTTTTATGTTCTTATATGCATCACATTTAACTTCACCCAGTAATTCTCAACTTAGGGTGCTTTCACTCCCTGGAGGGTATTTGACAATCTCTGGAAATAGATTTGATTGTCATAATTAGAGGAGCAGTGTGTCTGTCTACTGGTATCCTGTGGATAGAAGCTAGGGATCCTACAATGTCTAAGATGCCCCCATCAAAGAATAATTCAGCCCCAAATGTCATTGGTGCTGAGGTAGACCTTGACTAATTCATTCAACAACCATATGAAGTGGGTATTAACCTCATTATTGGAAAGGAAAATGAGACAGTTCGAGTAATTCACCTAATATGACACAGCTAAGTAAGTAGGATGCCAGAATTGAAACCTGACTCTATAGTGTCTCAAAGTTTAAAGTCTTTATGTTTTACACTGAAACCACCCTCAGAAACATTGATGACCACAGGAAGGTTCTGTATTTTGAAGATAGAGAACCTGCCTTATTCTGTACACCTACCTGTTTTAGCACTGAGATCTTGTTAACTGAAAGATTAATATTAATGAGTCATATCTTGAGCATCTTCAGATTTCTCTTTTAGAATGACATTTAAACTATTATGTCAGTAACTTCAAGAGAAAAATTGTTTGTATAAACTGTATTACCGAACAAGAATTAAGCAGAATGAAAAACAGAAGACAATTCCTGTCTCCAGTGAGGTTGTAGGGAAGAAGTTCTATAAATAGAAGTGTGCCTCCATGTGTGTTTATAAGCAGAGTTGTCAGACTAAGCATAATGTTTGATGCAGTAAAAGTAATGATAATCAGGCCCAATCATGTACCAGGACATCTCTCTTTGGGCCAAAAAAGCTTTCTAAGATTATAACATGTGTTTGCACAGCATCAAAGACGGTGTTATGTAAGAGCCTTTGCTGCTCTTATTCTTGCAGCTTAGGTATTTTTGTAAGCTGAACCAGCCTATGCATGTCAAGCAGGTAGTCTTCCCCTTCTTTTTTGGAGAGCTTTCCTTTCCTATGGGGATGACTTTTTCTTTCCTGCTTCTACTCTTTAGTACAGCCATGGTTACTACCTATTTGTGCCTCTTAAACTCCATTCTCAGGAAAGACTCTGGGAAACACACTCAAATGAAATTGAACATGATACACAAGTAAAGCACCATGGAATTTTGCTCTGGCAATAGCTAATGGTGAATCTGACAGAGTGGGTAACATAGAACTAGAAGCTTGACTCAAGTTTTTATATATCGACAGCATTTGAAGAGGTATGGGGCACATTGCTGAGCACCTTGTAGGTATTAAATAAATGCCAGCTTTCTCCTCTTTGTGCTTCTTTATAACACACCTTTTAAATGATGCCACATAATTTATATACCCGTATTCATTGAAGCATTATTTACAATAGTTAAAAGCCAATTATCCAATTGATTTAGGGGTGAGCAGAATGTAGTATGCACACATACATCTATACTTAAATATTATTTAGTCTCAACAATGAAAGAAATTGTGCAGTATATTACAAACTCAGGACATTAGGCTAAGTGAAATAAGCCAGTTGCAAAAAAATACTGTCTACTTATATGAGACTGTCTACTTATATGATTACTTGCAGAGTAATCAAAAATCATAAAGACAAAGAGTTTAATGGTGGTTGTCAGGAGTTGAGAGGAGGAGGCAGTGGGGAGGAACTGTGTAATGAGTAAATGAGTATAGTGTTTCTGTTATAAAGATGAAAAGAGTATAGGGATGGATGATGGTGATGCTTGAACAAACAATGTGCATTTATTTAATGTTACTGAATTATACATTTAAAATGACTGAGAAGGCAAATGTGATGTTACATAAATTTTATTACGATTTAAAAAAATTACATAAATGGTCACCTAGTCTGTATTTAACATCAATTCTGCATAAGGAAATTCTGAAGGGGAACCATGTTTAGTGGCTAAATAGTTGGGATCAGAACAGATAGTTTAGGTTCAAATACCAGTTTTGTCTTATTTTTAACTATACTCTGGAAAAATTACTAAATTTCTCATATCTCAGTTTCTCTACCTTACTATATGAACAATGTAGTTGTCTGTCCCCCAAAGGTGTTAAAGGGATTTCAAAAAGGCAAGCATACTGTGTCCTTTGCATGACATCTGACATAAAATGTAAGTGTACAAAAACGTAAGCCCTCATATTTATTTTTTTTATTTTTAAAATATTTAAAAAATTTATTTATATATAAATTTCACATCTTTGTAATCCCAGGGATTCACCCCCCCCACCCTCCCCACTGTTTTCCCCCTTTCCCCCCTGCCCCAAGTTGTATGCTTCAGTTTGGTGGTTAGCTTGTTTTGACTTTTCCACATGGCTTTTATTTTTTTTCCTATATCCCATATACTAGTGAAACCATTTGGTTTCTGTCTTTTTCTTTTTGACTTGTTTCTGCTAATATGATTTCTTCTAAGTACTTCCATGTTATCACAAAATCATCAAATTGGTCATTTTTAATTGAGTAATATTCCATTGTGTATGTATACCACATCTTTTTCATCCAGTCATCTGTTAAGCCCTAATATTTATAATGAGATTGTATGAGCTTATGTATGAGCAGCTTATACAGAATAACTTCACTGTTTACTATTAGCACCTTCCATGCTCATTGGGACCTGTTTTCTTCCCTACGCCTAAAAATTTCAAAGTTACATTTAGGATGTCAGTCATGACTGTTGGCCATATGTGAATAGTTTCCTGGTGTGTACATTCCCATCCCCACATTAGGTATATACGTAGGTGCAAGTCTTGAATATCAAGCCTCAATCAGTTGCTTTATTCATGATTTCCAAGAATGTTAACATTCTGTACAATGGTAAAGTCTCATTTAAGCCAAGAACAAATTGGGGTATAATCTTTAATGATTAAAATATAGGGTGTTCCTATGTACATGTGCTTAAAATGGAATATTTTTATATTCCTTTATATAATTAAATATAATTTATTAAAACAAATAACTGCACTAGCATATAGTTTATAAGTTTTTTTTCTTCCAGTCTCATTCTTGAATTAGTCCCAGCATTATGATTTCATGAGACTAATGTGAGGAGACAGTTGGTATGTAATAGTATATAAATATGTGACGGATGATTTTTATCAGAAGCAATATTATGAACAGTAATGATAGTTTAGAATTAGACCTGAGTCTGAATCTTAGCTTTAAGATTATAGATGTTTGCTTAATTTCTCTTGTCAGTTTCCTCAAGTGAAAATTGGGGAGATAAACCCACCGGTGGATCCCCCCACAAAAGGGCAATAATATCAAATTTCCTCGTTATTAGAAGGTTTGCATGCAAATGAGATGATGCCTGGATTAGCATGAACCAAACAACAGAACAAACCAAACCAAAAAAACAAAAAAAACTACCAAAAAATTCAGTTTTATTTGAGCTTTCCAAAAGAGGAAGACTGACAAATATCTAGTGTTTCTTCATGCCACACCATTTGGTTAGTTTCTTAATCCCTTTATTGCCACTTGTTCTTTGATAAGAGAGAAACTTGATTACTAACTCATTTCATAATATGTATGTTATATCTGATGGATCACACTAGCAGTTAGAAAGCAAACAGTGGAGTGGAGGTGGGGAAGTGGATGGAGTGGATTTAATCACATACCTGGGAAAAGTCAATAATAAAGACTGAGCTTCACATTTTATGTCATATTGGAGAGAGGAAAACATGGGACAGGACTTGAAGCTGTGGATCATGAGTTAGAAAGTTGATTTTTCCTGGCATCTACATTGCAATTGGGCATGTCTCTTTGCTCTTAATTTCTCTACCACTAAACTTTTGGATAATAAGATTCTCTCTCTTTTTTTTTTTAAATAAAACTCACTTTAAGATAGAAAAACCGGGTAAGGTTGACATGCAAAGTGGAACTATAAAAGCCTGCTAAATAGATGCATTAAATATACGTTCCTGTCTTTTTTTTTTTTTTTTTGTAACGAAATGCCCATTTTATTTGACCTATGTTTGGGTGACCACAAGTCAGTAAGCAGGAAATTCTCAAGTAAATATCCTTGCCTTGGCAGTCAGGCAATAAAGTAACCAGACGAAGAGTTTTACTTGCGTCTGAGATTTTCAAGGTAAACTCGCGTGCCCTCGCCTTTCCACAACGGACGGGAAGCTTGGCTCTTTAAGAATCATCCCACCGGCGCACAATTCCCCCAGCCAAACCGCAGACGCTCCAGTGCCTACACCTGAAAGTGGAAGATGGCGCTTCTCCGAGTCAGGTCGGAGCTGACACGCTGCCTTCCTTCACTTCAAAAGGCAGGTTGGATTCCTCTCAAACGTCTCGGTCAAGCTGTTTGGTCTGGCGAGACTAGGAAACGTATAGGAGGGCGGGCTAGCGCGCACACTGCCACCTGTCATCGCCGTGGCAAACGCGCACCAAAGCCTCCCTCCCAAAGCCCCGTCGGACTGAAGCGCTCACGAAAAGAGAAGGATCAAACCCTGGGCGGGTAACGGGGCGAGCAGCGAGACAGCTTGTCTCGTTCTAGGAGTTTACGGCCACCCAGAGGTGTCGGTGCCCGACCTGGAACTGTCCGAAGCCCGAAGTAACAAAGCCGGCTTCGGGCTCCCACGCGCCAAGCAAGCGCCGCGGGGAACGCACCGCCCTGGGCGGCGGAGCTCGCCGGCTCCCGGCACCTCACTCGGATGCGAGACCCAGCTTTTGGTTCCCTTGCAAAATGCACCTTGCCAACCTGACGCGAGCTCGACTCGAAGCTCGGGAGGCGGGAGGACCAAAGCTCCGGGCCGGCGGCGGCGGGCTCCCGGCGCGCAGGAGGGTCCGCGCGGCGCCCCCGCCCGGGGATGCCCGAGACTGTACCTGGAGCGCGGCCGCCACCGCCCCCCACCTGCGCGCGGGGCCGGGCGGAAGGGTAGGAACGAGGACCTGGAAGGGGTGCGCGCGGGGTGGGGGGTGGGGGAACTGGGAGTCGGAGTTGGGTCAGGGAGGCGCGGGCCGGCCAGGGAGGGAAGGAGCGGTCGGGGTGCGGACGGGAGGTGGAGAAAGCCGCTAGAAAGCCGGACCAGGCAGCGCCCGGCTTTTAACCTGGGCTGTGGAGGCGGGGAAGAAGCAAAAGGAAAGGGGAGGTGTGAGGAATAGGGGTGGGTGGGTGTAGTTAAGAGCTAATGACATCACTGCAGGTCAAAGAAAAAGGGGCGAGCAGCAGCGCCGAGAAGAGTAGGGAGTTTGGCATTAGGAGCTCAAGAGCCCAGCCTGCCCCAGCAGGGACCCGGGTGCCCCCCCAGAGACCATGCAGAGGTCGCCTCTGGAAAAGGCCAGCGTCATCTCCAAACTTTTTTTCAGGTGAGAGGGTGTTCAGCCGAGCTATGGAAGGAAGGACACGTGCCTTCCAAAGAGGAGGGCCTGTGTGCATGGGCTAGGTTTTGGGGAAAGAGGAATAGTTTTTTGTTTTTTTGAAGATGCCCTGTCATTCATTGTTAAGGAAGAGAAGGTGAATTTTTGTAGATAAAACAAAACATTGAGGGGGGGGAGGGGGAGGAAGGAAGCCAATTATTTGAATAGGGAATTAAATCTACTTGTACTTGAAAGACATACTCTCAAAACTCCAAGTGCTGCTGTGTAGTTGTTTTCTTGTATTTTTCTAAGAAATGTGTGAGTTATAACCCTGTTAATGATAAATGGTTCTTTTGGGTGGTTTCTGCCCTTTCATGTCTTTGAACCTCAGGTGTCTTCTTGGCACACAGAAGGCAAGTGCCTTGCCTACATATAGTAGGTGCTCAGGAATCGTTTGTTGGCTGAATGTTGGGCATTTTTATTAGGAGTGAAGTGGGTAATTGGTGTTTAAAGTTTTTATTATTATGCTACTGACTAAATCTAATCCGTACCTACCACAATTCTATTACTCTTCCTTTTTGCAAGTGAAAACAAATCCTTTAAAACTTCAATCCTTAGGGGGGAAATGCCATTTCTACCAGCTCTAAATTTAAAGAGGGGACTCAGATTAATCATGGGAATGTGAAACAATAGGGATAGGTACTGAATTATAGCCAATTGACATTTAATAAATTGTGCTTTTTTTTCCTGCTTTGTATGTGATGAGACATTTTTAAAAGCTTGCAAACTTAATCTAATGAGATTTTAAAAATAGAGTCTGAATTTAGTCTTAGGTAAAGTGTAATTAGATGCAGCATATTTGAAGTGTTCTTTGGTTACTGTATCTACTTTGTTCTTGTTACACTTGCGTGAATGATTAGGTACAGTTCTCCCATGAGGCTATTACTTGAGTCATACTTATCCAGTGATTCAGCATACTCAGCTATTAGAAAAGCCAACTATATTATAAATATTCCCATGTGTATGTGTAAAGAGGGACTTGCTTTTACATCTTTCATGTTTTATTCTGTGTTCAGTGAACCTGGAACGCAGGTACTGGGGAGAGACCATTGGCCATTGAAGGAGAGCTCCTCCCAGTGGATGCAAGACTTTGCTCTTTGGAATCACCTTTTGTGTTGATGTTTAATGCACCTTTTGTTATCCCATCTATAAAAATTGGATTGTCTGTTGATAATCCTATCCTACCTATTTACCTGTTACTTAGAAAGTGAGAATTAGCATAAATTGCAGACTTTTTAGCAGAGTACTGTGGGAACTTAAGTGTGCCTCAGTGTAACTGCAATTTTCAGAAGAATGAATATTCCATAGCTATTTCTAGGTACTAAGAAACTTGAAGTTAGCATACTGTTTATTTAACTTAGATCATTGTTGATCTATTCAAGAATTTTTTAAAAAAATCACCTTGTAAGTTTTAATATAGTTTAAAAATGCCCAGGTGATTTGTAAAAAAATGTATTAAAACAACTACTAAGTTCAAGAGCATACTTATTCCTGTTCTCCAAACTATTTCATAATAAGTTGCTCTAAGGATAGGTATATTTTTAAAAACCAACTTAAGCTCTTACTATTTATAGGAACTGACAGTTCCTTAAAGTACCATTTATTAGAAATTTCCTTCTGGGTTGTAAATCTGAGAAAAGAATTTTCCAAATCTGTGGTAAGTAGACAGTACTCTTTAATGGCCAGGGATGTTAGGCTTTAGTTCCAGAATGTTTTGATTCAAAGCTTGGACCTGCTACTTAGTAGCTGTGTGACTCCTTAACATCTCTGTGTTTGTATCAGCTGGCCTTTAAAATTGCATGTGTGTCACAGAGGGTTAATCTGTTGAAAAAAAAAAAACACCTGTTACTGCTGTTAGTCATATTTACCATATTTTTACACTATATAGCATCTACTTTATTTATATAAGATACTCAATTTAACCTTGTTGAATATAATTTTATAACCATTAGTTTATATTTGCAGTGAATAGGCCAGTATGAAAATTTAGTGTAGCTAATAGCTTACCTAACATGGCTTTATCACACATATGGGAAAAATTCATATACTTACATGTTGTTAAATACCTTAGAATTTAACTTCTGAATATGATCCTTTCAGCTTCATAAAGGGGTAAAGTCGTTATGTCTGAATAATGGATCATATTTTAACTATTTTTTCAAGTCATTTAGGCTTATTTCTAAATGACTTTTGACTAGATCTCAAAATTAAAACCATCATGGAAGTATAGAGATTTCTCAGTATAATTTATTTTGTTAGCAGTCAAGTGCTACTTAATTTTAGATGTGATAATTAAAAAAAATGTATTGCAAGTCCTAAAGATATTTCCCAATGAAGAGAAATATAGTTGTTCTGAGCAACTGAAGCAGATTGAAATGTATAAATATCTAAGTACTTTTTAAATTTTGCATGGGTTTCACAATAAAACAAAATAAAAAGACATCTGAAAGACGTCTGAAAGACGTCTGAACTGTAAAGTGCTAATGTAAATATGTATAAATATACACATATATTTACAAACATAATCTAAACGAGAACTTCACCACAGAGAATAAATGTTTTGGAATGCAAATACATTAGATTAAGACTTTTATGCATTAAGAATAGGTCTTGAAACCTTAACATAATATGTAATTTGCATAGAATTAGTTTTATATGTCAAAAGGTATTGATTTACATTTTTTTTTTAACTCTCCCCTCCTGATTTACAAATGTTTATCAACAGAGATTATACTTCTGGTTTTAGAGCAGTTTTCCAAGTTAACATTTTCTAGTTACTTGTATGGCAGTTATTCAGTTTTTTCTCAATGGTTTCTCTCATGCCCTAAATTTCCATTATTCTTTTCAGTTACTATAATGTAATCAAACCATGCATCTGATAACATAGGTTGATTTTGCTCGCACTACTTAACCAGAAGTCTAGAGCTATGCTTAAATTGTATGAGCTACACAGAATACAAGTGTACAGTGCTACAGGGATAGAGATAGGGGCCCCAGATGTACTCCAGAGGTGAGTCTCAAGTGAGGCCTAAGGATAAATAATGTTAAGGTTAGAGGTGGGAATTTAGCAAAGAATTACATATTGTAAGTCAGGCTAAAAAGATAATTAAGATACTTTTATAATTATTAAAACAAAGTAATGACATGCTTTTGAATAAATACGTTAGAACTTTTTTATCTCAGAACAGATGTGATGGTTCAAAATAGTTATAGAAAACACTCTACCTTTAATCAGAATATTTCTGGATGCCTTCTATAAAATTATACTTAAAAGCAGTGTATAAATTTCTTCTCAAAAGTATGTAATGACTTCATAGCCACTTTATTATTATGGCTTGCTGTAGATTAAAAAACATATTACCCAGACTGGTCACATGGACTTGCTTCTAAATGACTTTTGGCTAGATCCCAAAATCAAATTCACCCTGAAAGTGTAGACTTCCCAGCATAATTTGCTTTGTTAACAGCCAGCTGCTACTTAAGTGTAGACATTACTGTTCAAAAATGTATTGTACACTCAAAAGGCATTTCCTGGCGAAGGAAAACATCAGTACTTTGAGCAAGGGAAGTTTTGTGACAGTAATACGTACGGAGAAACTCATAAAGGTGATCATTGTGAAGAGAACCACACTTATTTATTTATATACATTCTGGTATATTGTAAAGATATTCATCAGTAATTATATATTAACATATCACTTAAATGCTTGCAAGGCATGAGGAAATCTAAAATTATGACAGAGTCATAATTATAATTATTGCTGCAGTTTGTTGGGGGCATTCATATGAATGCTGTCAAGGGAGGCTAGTTACCAGGGTCCAGTCCTGTCCTGATCAATGTGTTGATTTATGACTGTCAGACAAGGCTTGACCCCAACAAGTGGTGACTCCCTACATCAGTCCCCAGTGTCCCTATTATATATTCATTTACCTTTTCCTGGTCTTTTTTTTTAATGATATAGTTGAGAATGTTTACCTTGGATTATGTGTTATTCTTGTGTCAATTTTGATTTTGGTTTAACTCTTAGGTTAAAAAGTACATCCTTTGTATCAGCTGACTGAAATTATAGTTACATGTATTTTAATATGTAGCATGTATGTATATATGTAATCTTTTATTGTGCTTTAGTTAATTTTGCAAGTTTTAAAATCCCTCCTTGGTTTTAAAACACATTCTGCTGGTTTTTATATCCTAGTTGAACTTGTTGTTTCTTTGACTCTTAGGAGGTGTTCTTATGTACTTAGAGTATGGTATCACTTTAATGTTTTATTCCTTGCTAAAGAGAGAAGTGCAATGTATTTTTCTTCTCTGCTTTATCAATATTTTATGTTTGACCTAATAATCAAAAACCCTTATTCTCCCCCCCCACCCATTATTAGCTAAGTCATGGTTTCCATTTATGTTCTATTTTGTTTTAATAATTATATATATATATATTTCACATCATTTTAGGAAATTAGTCAATGAATAAATGTTGAAAATTGTTTTAAAAACTTAAAGGAGCAGTGCTATAAAATGCATTATTAGTGTGAGTGTCACTTCATAGGAACCTGTAGTTTGAGTGGAACAGAACAACCTTACATGTATGGTATTACAAAACCACCAGGGAAGGGTGTTAACCATTTAGCATGCAGCTATTTGTTGTTTGTTAAATATTTAAAAACACCAGTGAGTCAACAGCAATTTTGTCAATTCTGATTCCACTAATTTCTGACACATCTGTGTAGGGTATCCATCCCTGAGGAAAAGTTCATGTGAGGTAATGAGGTCAAGAGGGGAAAACAGATTATGATAGAGGTCTAGTTGTTTGAGGACCCCCACTGAAGGTTACATTTCTATATATATACACACACATTTATACATGTGTATACACATGTATAAATATATATATATGTATGCATGATTACAGAACTAAACATTATCATTTTATGTGCTTCTTTCATGGCCCCTAAATGTCATATGGTTGTTTCAGTGTGAAATTAACATTATAGGGATTATAAAATGGTGTTACTATTTACAGTGTATTAGTGGAAAGCTTTGGATTTGTTGAGCAAGAAACCTGTAAAGATTTGATTCTGTTGCATGATGCTGAGAATAAATATATTATCATCGAGCTCCAAAATGCCTAGTTTTCAAAGCTAATTCCAGGTTGTAAGGTGCGTCAAGTTTGCTATTTGCTTTTTACTATTTTTTGACATCAATGATTGCAACCAATTGTAAAGCCCCAGATGGTCGGGCCGTTGAGTTTAGTAAATTTGTTGAGTAGAGTTTAGTAGATTTGTTTAGTAGAGTATGCAAACCATTTTAAAACTCCTGTATTTAGTAGTTTAATAAGTATTTCTTTTGATAATAATGATTTCAGGGTGAGCAAATCTATAAGACCCAAGAATATTATATAGATAAATGACCTTAAACAGTCCTGTAATGCAGCACTGTTGTTATAAGAAAGGGCAAAGGCAAGTAGGATAGAGCACAGATTTTTAATACTTTCAAGAATTATTCCATCAGGTTTTCCTGGGTCCCTTTATGGCCTGGCCTTACTCCTATGGAAAGGCCTATTTGCAGACTCCCTTCTTATAAAGTAATAATTTGAATATTTCTAATAAGTTGTTATTGTTGGGATTCTTAGCCCTGAAACTGGGCTTCACTCTGATATAATCAGAGAATTCTATATGTTGCTTCAAGGAACTAGGTCAGAGAATATTTCCTTTTGTAGGTCATGATTCAGGGCAGTCTGGAGGATGCTCTCATTCATTTATTCACCACCTTATGTATTCTGTTGAGTCATTATGATGATTAAGGTGGATGAGAAAGATTTGGTACTGTATTTATAGAAAAGATACTTTCAAATCCAAAATCTCAGGGACATCTGGTCCAGTCTAAGGCTGATCAAGAAAGGCTTGCTGGAGGAGGAATTCTTTAGCCAATGCTAAGGAAGATTTTTCCAGAAAAAGAGGGTGGGCACAAGTTAGGGAAAATGTAAGGACAGAACCAGCAACTGTGTGTAGAACTGGCAGCAAGAGTGAGCTTCTGCTGTGAATTCAGAGATGTTTCCTGTAAGATGCCAAGAGAGACTTAAGGGGGAGGGATCTGAGATTCTAACAGGGGCCTGATGGGAAGAGGGTTGTGAACTTGTTTGGAGTTTATCACACTGGAAGTGAAAAATCATGGATTTCAGTGAGGAGTTTGCATGACTCGTTCAGAAGCTGTTGCATTTTTGGAAAAAAATAATGATTGAGAGAAAGATCGGTTGGAAAGACATTAAGAATGTGAACTTGGGAGGCTTGGTAATTGATTCAGATGTAGGTGGTGAAAGAGATAAAAGAATCAAAGATAATGTCTGCGTATGCTGACTTTGGTAACAGAGTAGAGAGAAGCTTGCTCAGAGAAGTTTCAGTTGAAGAAGAAGGCTGGGGTGGGGATTGAGGCCTGTGCTTTACTTTAAAATTTAAAAAATGTTGCATATGACTAAAGGCGAGGTAATATGATCATTTGAAAACATGCTAGACTCATTCAGAGCTTAGTCTTAGGTAAGAGATATTAAGATGTCTGAGGTGATAGTCAGAATTATAAATACTTCCTTTACACTGTTCAGCTAAGTCCAGTGTGTCAACTAAAGAAGGATTTAAAATGCCCACTTGTTTGACCTTATTGTGATACAGTCACCTGAGTGTGTGTCAGAAACAAGAAGCTGTATTTCAGGGACAGTGCTGGTTAAATTCTTCTTAGAACCTTCCTACTACTCTTCTTACCTAACCTAACCACACCTGAAGTGCTCCTACCCCACTATCACTTTGCTCTGGAAAGCAATGTTCTTTTCATTTTCATTTACTTTTTTTACATCAGGTGACAACACATCTTGTTTTCTGTGACCATGAACAAGAAGGTATTGCAATTTGGGGCTTCAAGTCTTAAATTACTGAAGAAATAAGATGACACCTACTAATCATGAGATACCCATTTTATATGTGTCTTAATAATTTCATAATTCTTGGAGAGACTATGTATCAGTTTTATGTTATAACTTTAAGAGTGTTAATAGCACTGCTTGTGGAGGGGCAGCTACCTTCCCCTAACGTCCCCTAACATGCCTAAGGTCCTCCTTACTGCCCCCCATACACCTCCATGTACTTAAAAAAAAAAAAAAACCTAAAAATTTCATCTAGTATCTGTTAGACCAATATGTGAAAGTTAAGCTTAGTAGGCAGAATCCTAGAGGTTCTGACATCTGCTTTTATAAGGGTGACTCTCTTTTAGTCATGAATGCGCACATATACTTAATATATAGACAGTACAAACCAAAATACACAAATCGAATGAATCACCCATCAATTAATTTGATTATAGAGACAACTTGGACCAACATTATTAATATAATTAGACATTAAGTATTTATACAAATCAGTTCATTCAGAGTATAAAATATATAAATACATTGAGATCCAAAATTTTATTCACTGTACTGAGTGTATAAAATTGACAAAATTAAGTTTTGACTTAACTATCTAAATATCAGAGCTAAGTTTCCAATCACTAAAATTTTATTAGGAAGATAATTTTTATAAACATTAAAGTAGTAACTGATTTAAAAAAACTTTAAAAATAGTTCCTGTGAAATGTAAACATAAGATTGTTACATTTGCACTTGTTCATTGGATTCAATCCTGAACACATGTTTAGATTCATTGGGTTAACTTGGTAACTTTGCGGTCCTTTTAAGACTCAAATAAACTTTTGCTGATTCAGTTGCTGTTGCTGTATCCCCACAACTCTTGTCTTCCCAGAGTTGTAACTCATTACTTCACTTAATAGAGTAATGAACAATAGAGTAATAATAAAGTCAGATCATGGGTTAGTTGACATGTATTTTGTCATTTATTAAAAGCAAGATCTGAAAATCTTATCAAAATTTACTTTGTTGAAAAGGAAATCTAGCTAAAAAGTGGATAATTTTTTTTAGGTAAATACACTTAGAATAATAGCTCTTACTTCATAATTAATAATATTTCTAAAGCTTGTTCTCAAATTATGGTGTGTCAGCCACTTGGTCTAAAACTCTATTGAGATAAGTATGTGTGTATTTATTTCTAGACCCAACTCTAAATCTATTGATCAGAATCTCTGAAAAAGGAAACCATAGTCTTCCTCCCCCCCAACAATCCAGGTGATTCCTTTTGCCTACTAAAATCTGAGAACCATTAGCTTAATATTAAGAAATAGTATTTAAATTGCTAGTCTAGTGCTTAATAAAAGATTTGAGGACAAAAGAAAGGATTCTACCACATAATCATAGAATGTGTGATAATCCTTTTTCAACCTTAGGGCTTAAGAAAGAATTTTAAAAGTTCACCATTTGTCAGTAAATTAACAGCAGAATCAGATACAGTTCAACTTGTCACAGAATTTGAAATTTCCTCTTACATAGTTCTTTGAAATTTGCAGTTTTGCCTCCCACTACCTTCTAACATTTACTAAGCACTTTTCATTTATCACGAATGAAACATTATCACAGTGAATTCTTCCAACAATTTAGATAGCTTTTACAGATAAGAAAACATGTAACTTAGAAAGAAAAGAGATTTATACTGGGGCACTCAGTTAATTTCTGTGAAGTCAGGATATGAACTTAGATTGGTCCAAATCCAGAACTCTACTTTTAACCGTACATCGTTCTACCCAAAAACCTAGAATGAAATTGGTGAATTAAATAAGCTCAAAGGTTTTTAAAATTTTATTGTCCCCAACATATATTATTTTTGATGCAAGCATTATAAGTAGTAGTATTAATAAAATATAGACTCAGTTCTTCTTGAAATTGCCAGAATCATGTCCTCCTATTGTTCTTTTCCACTGATCCATAAACCTTGAAATGTGGGGGGATGATGAGGGGAGGTAGGGGAAGGCTGGAAGGGCTTTGTTTTAAGTTGATGAGGTCTTTAGAATTCTAGATGTCTAGTGTAAGAAAGACATGGTCAGCCAAACACTTGACAGTAACTAAGCACTGTCACATAGAAACAGTTCAATTGCTTAAAACTTGATCCATCCTGTACTACTTAATCTGATCGTCCTATCTAGGTACCTTTTACTAGGTAAAAGATCATCACCTTTTCATTTTTTTTTTCATTTTCCAGATACAGCTTCCTGTCATTCTACTTTCTTTGACCTACTGAGGTAGTTTTCCTTTTGAGATTTTATATCCACTCTTTCCAACTTCACTCAATTGTGTTCCAAGTTCAATCACTTCAGCCCTCTTATAACCACTCCTCTGCTTTTGTGTCCTGTGCTGTGATCACCTATCACAAATATCTAATTGTTCATCATCTGCCTCTCTGTGCTTACTCTCTATTTCTTGAGGCTGGAGGAAGAGGCAGAGTCATCAGGCAGATGGTTCTTCGACTTAATGTTTGACACTTTGTTCATAGTTCTTAGATTTTACTAATCTGGAGATTTCCACAGATTCTGAAAACAGTAACTTTATCATCAAATCCCCACATTCAGATGAAATCTTCCATGTCATTGCAGTGTATACAAATAAAAATAACAATGAAAGACGGTAGTTCTTGCATAAATACAAAGATGTGTTTAGCATCCTGCCTCCAAATGAGTGTGAAATGACTATATATCTCTATTTTCTTGGTCCTGTAGGTCCTGTAGTTTTTCACAGTGTTATGTTTCTGAAACTGAGATGCCTCTTTTACTTGCTGTCAAAAGAAACTTGTCAGCCAGGAAAAAACTGTAATATGAGAATTTCACAACACATAGAAGGCACACTACTATGTTCCTGTGACCTCAGTTGAATTGTTTGTGTTGGTTGTACCCCCACAAGATTGACTTTAAGTTTAGTTTCTTCCTTGAAATTTTTTTAGAAAGACTACTCTGTTCTAGTTTTAAGGAAACAGTTAAAATTTTGTCTGAAGTTTGTCTGGAATATCAAACACTGTAATTAAAGTAGTAGTTGTCCAACCTCAGCACTTCACTTTACCTTGAAATTATACTGCCTATCCTACAGGTGAAGGTATTATGAGTGCAGCTTGGCGCTATATATATATCACTGTGTTTACACTGTATGGTATATTGATACCTTTTTTATAGCCTCTTATAACTGAGTGATTCAGAATATTTGTTTGAATATGAAGAACTCTTAGATGAAAACTTTATGATACTGAAAACAAGCAGGTAAGTATACAATATTGTTCATTTTTAAGATACCCTTTATATTAATGTAACATTTCTTTTAGGAAAAGGTTGATATTAAATTGAAGGTGAATATTATAATCAGTGTCTCTGTAATGTTTGAGCAAGCATAGTGAAATGCTGTAAAACTATGGTAATAATGTATGCAGTTTAAAATCAATCTCTGGAGCTTGTACAACTTTATGTTATACTGGGATGAGACCTTGTGTGAGCTTATATGCCAGATATATGATAGATTGTTACTGAGTTTGGCCCAAATGTGCTGTAGTGACATGCACACGTAGGCAGTGTGGAAATAATGACAGATTACAATATGTTAAATTATGTACAAAGAGTAAATGAGTTAATGTAGTGGTGCCAGGATAATTTTAGATTAGCAAAGTGTGCTGAAATTGTCATGCTACACATTTGAGGATGTATTTTTTGGTTACTATTTTTTGGTTACTATTTTTGAAATAATAGAACATACTTAAAAATTTAGCATTTCAAATAAAAAGTTTGTGAGCTTTGTGAACTATCTTTGGAGAACCCTAGATGTTGGAGCCCATTGTTTAAAAATCAGTCATCTAGCTTTTCCTCTTGATGCTTTGACCTTCTCTTGAGTCCCTCGTTTTACTTTTCTACACTCTTACAAAATGATACCACATTCTACTTTGTCTTTTTCCTCATTGCTGGCTTTTAGGTAGAGAGATATAGTGGAAGAAGCTTATACTTTGAAGTCAGACAGACCTTGTTGGAATCCTCACTCTGTAACTTCTTAAAAAATGGTATCTTGAGCCTTTACTTAAGTCTGATGGTGTTAGATTCATCAGTACAATAACTACTCTCATCTTAACATGGCTCAACATTGCTATATGATGTAATGATCATTGAGTGCTTCATATGTGTATTATTCGGGGTTCTCCAGAAGCATTAGGAAATATGTATATATTAGATCTACCTATGTCTGTTTGTCTACTTACCTACCTGCATCTTTATAGTATATACTGAAGAATTCTCTCTTGCTTTGGGAATTAAGCTGTTTTTGTTTCATTCAGACTAATTGAATGAGGCCCACCTACATTATACAGCCATCTACTTTACCCAGATTTCACCAGTTCAAATGTAAATCTTAACCAACAAACCTTAGAAATTGGCACAAAAAAGTAACCTGTGTTAATTAAAAATTTTCTGTGTATTGAGAGCAAGTATTGTGAGGCACAGAATAGCTCTTTAATGAATGGTAAACACTATTAGCAGCATGAATATTACAATTAATATTTTTTTATGTCCCATGTTTCAACAAAGTACCTTTCTTTAAATTTGACCCACCTCTTCTGTGCACTAGACCAAGTACTTTCTCTGAATTATAAAATAGATCACGCTCCTACAAATACCTCCACCTAATTTCACATCAGCCTTCACTTTGCCATGGGATGTCATTGCCAACACTTAAACTTGTCTTATGTACTTAGAGCATCACCTTTACTCACACTATGTGCATTGTCCTGACATGTATTTTGCTATTGCTTAGGGCCAACATATTACTTTCCCAGAGCTCTTGTAATGAAGTGCCAAGAACTGGTGCTTAACAACAGAAAGAAATTTTTTGTTCCAATGTTCTGAAGGCCAGATATCTAAGATCAAAGTGTCAGCAGGTTTGTCTTCTGAGACTGTGAGGGAGAATCTTTCCAAGCCTTTCCTCTAACTTATAGAGGATTGTTGGCACTCTGGTTCTCTCTAACTTGCAGACACCTCACTCTGACCTCTGTATTCATTATCACATGGCATTATGCCTGAGTACCTACCTCTGTGTCCAAATTTCTTTTTTTTGAAGGATGCTAGTCATACTGGGTTAGACCTCTATTCTAATGAACTCAATTTTTACTTGACCATTTGTGTAAAGATCTCACCAAGTAAAGTCACATTCTAAGGTACTAGAAGTTAAGTCGCAAGCCTATCTTTTTGGTCTGGAATACAATTTAACCTGTGCTAGTAACAGATTTGAGTAACAGAATGTGATATAGAAGCAATTTGAAACTATAAAGTAGAATGCTTGTGAAGACTTAGTATAATTCTTTCAGTTTTAAAAACTGTGTGTACTTCATCTGAAATGGTACATGAGTACTGTGGAGCCAATGAAGAATATGATATTACTTGATATGGGAATTGTCAGGGCAGGTCAAAATTAAAGAGATCGTTTGTACTTGAGTAGACTGAAGAATGATTTTCCACTTGTGAAATTTTGGCACATCACCACTGTGAATTAATAGAATAAAGGCCAGGCATTTGGTACAATGTTTTGGTAATATAGGGAGATGAAAAATTTTATTGAGCAGAATAAAGTAATCTTGGCTGAAAGGTTTAGGATTATCAGCTTTAAGTCATGACTCAGGAAAGGGGCAGAGGTGTTCCTTGAAGAAAGGTCCCTGAACAAGTATAGACACTTGCTTTGCACTTACATGAGACATGGAAAATGTTTCGACCTTTTTGTGTGTGTGTGTGTAATATACTTGGTTACGAGTCTTGACTGAGCAATACCTACTTGCAATTATCTTGTGTTCTCCCATGGACTATAACTATAGCACATTTAGGTAATCAGTTAAAACATTAATTTGTTCAGTTTTTATGTTGTTCTAGGTGTTGAACAAGACAGTGGAGATAAAAAGATGTAATTATTCAGTTTTTTCCCCAAGAAGTTAGTCGTATAGGAGCAATAAGTTAGCAAACCAAATATAATGTAACATTAACTTAACAATTAAAAAATAATTGAATGACAGTTATAGGACTTGCTTTATAGTAGGTACAGGGAATCTAGCAATAAAAATTTTACCTATAAGGTGTTTTACCCTGAAGGTGTTGACAGTCTCAGGTGCTTGGAAATGAAATTGGAAGATAGGCAAGTAGATACATTCTGGTAATGGTTCAGATGGAAGAAGTATAGGAGAGAATGGAGCACACAGGAGGAAAATTAAACCTAGGTAGCAGGGAGGCTCACATAATTTATAGAAACTATTTCAATGTATTTCAGATGTCTTAGAGAACAGGTTTTATTTCAAGGAAGTTAGTAATTTTTCTTCAATGTGACCTGGCAACCAAAACAGAAGATGCCATGCCAAGTGATGGGTATAATAACAAAAAGTGCCATGTCAAGTGATGGGAATAGGAGACTTTCTTTTAAAAATAAGGAGCCTTATTATGAATGGTTGCATCCAGCTGAAACTCCTGCAGAGTTTAAAAGGAAGAGAATTGGTTTGATGTTTCTTTTAAAGTTCACTTTCTCAAAGTGCACATGGAGACAAGAAGATGACATTTTGAGAGCATGGTAAATCTTAAATACTGTAAAATAATTTCTACTAAATCATGATTTGTTTTATATCTGCTGTCATCACCTAACTGTACAGGTGGCCACTTTGAACCTTAATTTCTTAGTAGGATGAGTAAATGATTCAGTCATTCACTGTTGGTGTGTTTTGAAGTTGATATAACAAAACAACTTAGGTATTTTATAGGCCTTTATGCTACTTATATGTGGGGGAGGGAGAATAAAGACTAAATGAAGGGAATTTAAAATGAGACATCAGCAGATTCTTACATCCTTTACAAATCTTAATTTAACTGCTGCCTCTATCCGTCTCCTTTTTCCCTTGGAATTCATAGTAGGGATGAGTAAGGGCTTGTCAGCACCATGCTCCTCCTTTGCCACTCAGCAGTTTTGCTTCTACTGTCTCTTCCAGTAATATCAAGACCTCAAGAAAATAAAATACTCCTCCACAGCCTCCTAAACAGAATCTGAAACAAATCCTGAGCCAGAATTGTCTGCATACACTTCCTCTTCACCAAAGGGGGAAGAATTAGAGGAACTGTATTATTGAGTACTGTAATTTTGTTTCCTAGAAAGCAAAGTAATAATAGTGAATTATAAAGAAGGGTTAAAATGCCCCCTAAAACCTATCTGAGGGGTGGGAAATAGCCAGCACCTGGGAGTTTGGGTCCAATATCAGGATCCAGGCTCTTTGAGTCCTTCTGACAAATGAAGAACAACAACATAACAGTGGAGAAGGCAGATAGAATAAACCAATTAGCGGGATGAGGTTAAGGTAAATAAGAAAAGTCCTGGATATTGACCATTTATTTCGATGATTCCAAGCTGAACCTTAGCACCAGCTTCATTATGACTGAATTAAAATGAATCACCTTATCTTCCTGCTGCAGCGTGTTTTAGTGTTACTTTTGGAGTATTTGATCTTAATTATCTTCATATTAAAACAGTTTTATCTTTAGAATGTTGCTTGGAATTACATTAGATATTTTTCCCCCCAGTTTTGGGGAAAGGTGCTTCTAGATAGCAATAGGCAAGCTGGTGTCAGAGAACATTTAATAGATAATGGTCTTTCTGTGTGCATGTGATGGTTATTAAGTCATTTAGATTTTAAAGGTCATGGGCATCTGGCCTGCACTTTGCCTGTATCATTTCATCTCAAGAAGATCCTGCTCTGAGGATGTCTGTCTCAGACATCATGCAGAGCTATTGCCACGATGAGAAAAATTTTAGCAGAAAATATCAGGTAGCTTTGACTCCAGATGTTGAGTTAATTCTAAAATGACAACCGTGGTTTGGAAAGGATGTAGGTATTTCATTGCCCAAGGATGGCAAAGACTATTATAGTGTTTACTTTGGGTCCTAATTATGGTGTCTGAACAGATGAGGTGAACAAAGAACTTCAATAAGGGATTTAGAGTTCTAGAAAAAGGGAGGGAATACCAAATAAATGGGCTAATTATAAAACAAATACCAACAAAGTTAAATCAATATATCATGTGGGAGATATCCTTCTATCACTCATGTGAAGTCTGTTTTGTTCTTACTTTAGAGAGAAGAGGTAGAACTTGTTTTCCTTCTTTCCCTCTCAGCTACCACCATGCACGTTGGCCAACTGCCTCTTTGCTCTGTTTTCTCTCATGCAGTTGTCTCATACAACAATCATAGTGAAGTTCTGACAGTTACATATTTCTCCTATAAGCTTTTTCAAATGCCAGCCAATGGCCTTTCTACCGTAAAATCCAAGCGCCAATTTCTTTCGTCTCGTTCTTATTTTTTTGGTTTTAAATACATTTCATATTGCCAAAGGAAATAAAAACCAGAAATTAGAGAGCAATGTATCACTTTTCTTTCTCAGTAAAGAGCTCCTAAGGTGAATTTATAAAGGATACATCATCTTTATAGGGCAGTTAATATCTTTTTTTAGCCACTTGTTTCAGCTACAATCAATATTGTGATTTTTTTTATTAGTGACTGAATAACCAGATAGAATAACAATCAGACTAAACCATGTTGCTCTGAGGCTGTTTTTAAAGTGCATGGGCATGGGCTGTAAATCACAATAGTTTGCTCCTTCTCTGTTTATCTGCCATGATGGGCAGGGGGAGAGTATTTTTTTGCATTACTGACTGTTTCTCAGTGACTTGAGTCCCTAAAACCTAAGTCCTATGCATGAGCTAGGTTTAATTGTTAGAAGTGGCCTTTCCATGCCAACACTAACCATTCCTCAGTTTATTTACATTATTTTTATAATTGCCACCTTTTGTGTATGTGGTAATTAAGTGTTCTTGTTGAGACACAGGAAACAAATGATTTATACAACTCTCATGTTGCATATCACCAATCCTTAGATGTTTTCATGGGTTTGTACAGGGTCTTAATCATTTTCAGTTGGAACCCAGGAGTACCATATTTGAAAGGGCTTCAGGTGTCAAAGTCATGGTAATAAGATAGACATTTCACTAGTTCTAGGTTGAAAAATGAAACATTTGGGAAAGCATTCCACAATTGACACTGATAGTTGATTTTTCTCATTATTTGTATTAATGGTAGCTTTATTGACATATAATTCAAACACCAAACAGTTCACTCTTTAGAGCATACGATTCAATGTGTAGTTAATATCTTCACAGAGTGGTTATATTGTCACAAGGTGTGTAACTTTCATTACAATCAGCTTTAGAATGCTTTCCTTTCATCATCACAAAAAGAAAAACATAAGTAGTCATTTCCTATTCCTCCCCCTTACTTGCCCTAAGCAATTGCTAATTTGTTTTCTAGTACTGCAAAGTTTTGTGTTCCATTTCAAATAAATGAACCCTTTTGGTCTCTTCTGACTGATTTTTTTCAAATAGCATAATGTTTTCAGGACTCATTCATGTGGTACTATGGTCAGGGCGTCATTCTTTTTTTTAATCATTGAATAGTATCCTATTTGTAGGAATATACACTTACCCATTCAGTAGTTGATAGATATTTGTTGTTGTTTCTACCTTTTGTCTGTTGTAAAAAATGCCATTACAATCATTTGTGTTCAAGTTTTGTGGATATATGTTTTCCTATCTGCAAGGCATACACCATGGAGTGGAATTGTTGGGTCAGATGGTAGCTTTATTTTCAATATTTAGGAACTTTCAGATTTTTGTCCAAAGTGGTTGAACCATTTTATATTCCCACCAGTTCTGTATCTTTGTCAGCCCTTGTTGTTGTCTGTCTTTTTAATTTTAGCTAGAGTGAATGAGAGGTGGTATCTCATTATTGTTCTGGTTTGTATTTCCCTAATGGCTAATGATGTTGAGCATACTTTTATGAAACTTAGGATATTTACTTATCTTTTTCTTAAAAAAAAATCTCTTCAGAGCCTTTGCCCATTTCTTTCTTTTCTTTCTTTTTTTTTTTTTGAGACTAGTTCTTGCTATGTTGCCTGGGGTAGTTCTGAAACCACTGACTCAAGTTCCTAGCCTCAGCCTCCCATTTAGCTGGGATTACAGGCACACACCACCACTCCCAGCTATTTTTTGGAGACTAGGTCTCAGCATGTTGCTGGAGTAGTCTCGAATCCATGGACTCAAGTGAATCCTAGCCTCCGCCTCCCAAATAGGTAGGATTACAGGTGCGTGCCACTGTGTCTGGCCTCCTTTGCCCATTTCTAAATTGGGCTACTTACTTTTTACTTACTTTCATTATTGTGTTTTAAGAGTCCCTTGAATATTCTGGGTATATGTACCTTATCAGATACACGAGTTGTAGAACTTTTCTATTTTTTTGAACTACTTTTTTTATATCTTTTAAAGCATAAAAGTTTTAAATGTTCCTAATGTCCTATTTACCCATTTTTCTTTTGTTGTTTCTGCTTTTGTTGTTACATCTAAGTATGCACTGTTTTGTTTTTTCCTTTATTATTTCTTTTCTTTATTATTTCTTTTCAAGGCAAATTTGATACAACTGTAGGCTTTTGGTATTACAGTCTTATTTTTAAATTCTAACTCTGCCTAGACAAATTATTGAAGTTCTCTTACTCATGTTTAAGATGGAAATAATATTAGGATTTATCTCCTGAGTTATGGGAGTCAGATGAAATAATGCATGTGAGTCACTTGGTTTTTTCAGGGATGTAGTAATAGTCTGCTAATGTTAGCTATTATTGCTTTAATCCCAATAATGATAAGCTCTAGTGCTCTGCAACTTAAACTGAAGCTAAGTACTTTACTTAAAAAGCATGTAGTAATGTATAGTTGCCATATTTTACAGGCAACGTTGAATTTAGTCCCTATGAAAATAAGTTAAGTAATTATGGCAGTTATTATTTCCAGCAGTTGCTGTAGCTGGAAGATCTTAAGGATGGTCTTTTCCAAGACCATGTGACTGGGAAATGATAGAGGCAGGGTTAAGATCTGGGGTTGTTCTTTATTCTTAAAATCACTAATTCAGTTTTTGCCAGTAACAGATTTGTAGTTGGATCACATGACTGGAGTTTTGCAGTCTTCAAGATGAACTATTCAAACAACCATATCAGGAAAGAAAAAATAATAATTTTGTGGGAATTAATATTGATAGTGAACATTATATGATAATCATATATAACCAGAAGATATTTCACTAGAAAGTTTGTGTTCATAGCAAAGTGTAACCATAGCAAGTAATGGATTTAATTTGATGTTCCTTCTTCTGTAATTAAGAACTCCCTCTATATTTTAAAAAGCTAAAATTAGAGAATGTAGAGAAGCCAGAAAGAAAATATCTTTCCAGACATTTTCTTAACACACTTATATTCTTTGTATTGAGAAATATCTCATAAAATCGGGAGATCAATTTTCTGTTTAACATTTGAAGTCATTTGACAGGAAGGTACATTAACTTGTGTTAGGAAGCCTGTATGATTTTAAATTCTGGGTCTCCAGATTTTCCAGAATTGGTGTGTAATCTTTTGTTGAGCAACAAGTAATTATCTTAGTAGAGCTTCTGAAATCCATTGACTGCATTTCCTTTATGGTTTACTCATCTAGATAAAGAAAAAGAACTTCTAGAGTTCTCAGTAAAACTTAACCCCTGTGAATAATTAACTTTCAAACACAAAAGTGACTTGTGTTTAGCAAGCATGTACTTCCTAAAGTTGTTTGAGCTGCTTGCGGTGGTTGTTGCTGATAAAGTCACTGTTTTATGGACAAGCATCAAATACTATTTAAATACCTTGTGAAATCACAGGGTAGGGGCTAATTGATTTGAATCCTGGTGCTGAGATTTTGGGGTGGTGTGAAACCTACATGTTTTACATAGAATTTTTAAGAGCTAGCTATCTTCTCTACTTTCTCAAGTTTTATTTTCACCAAAATCCTTTGAGGAAAAATACACTACAAGAACAAAGTCAAAGAACTTTAACTGTAAGAACACTGAATCTAAGTTGATATAAAAAGAAAAAAAAACTGTGACATTTGAAGTCTTACATGAATCTGTTTGTCATCTTTGTAGGAGAAGATGACTTCCAATCTCAAATCAATTCTTGTCCTCATAAGAATTTAGCAAAATAAATTATACTGTAGGAATTTGTGATATCTTATCACAGTTTTTTCAAATATCCCCTGTCTTTTCTTGAACTTTAACATTTCCTTTAATTAGGATTATCCATATTCTTTGGGCTAATTCAAATTCATGTATATACATTGGATGATGATAAAGCCACAAATTTATTTAAATTTATTTACACACAGTAGTTTCTTAATTATTTCAGGCCCAAATGGAAAGTGAAGGAAATTAACTTGTCAGTATTTGGGAGTATTGTTTTGCAACTAGCAGTTTGAATTTACCATTTAATTTTATTTGGGTAAATAAATGAAAAGTAATGTTAAGCACTGTGGAAGCATAATTGTTTTCTACAAATAAAATCATTTTGAACTAAAAATGATCTGATACCTGACCTTCATTTTAAATTTTAGCAGATGAAAATGTCAGCTGCCCCTGTTAGATTTAAAAAAGCCAAATGTCAAAAAGGAAAAGTGATTGTAAACTTTAAGTATGTGATTTTAGAGGAACAGGTTTATGACAATCAAGGCTTTAATAGGGGCTATAATTGAAAAATTATTTTCATTTTAAGGATCACAAGTTATCATATACAAAATTGAAAGTTTAGCCCTAATAAATGAAACTAACTAGTTTCATTTTATGTCTCTGTGTGCTTAAAAAAAAAAATCATGTGATAATGATTTTCCTCAATAAAACCTAAAGCCTCTTTTAGTTAAGTGAACAGCTTACTAAACTTTTTTCCAAGTTAGCTTAAAACTTACAAAAAACCTATCCCATAGGGATCTCTGCTACAATGCAGTAAGTAGCTAGTTACTGCTAGAAATAGCCAGAACTTTTGGAAACTGTCAAAACTTACAAGTAGACTATTCATATAAACACTGTGAATGCATAGTGACAGCTTATGAAAGGAGAAGGAAAAATTAATTAAGGGTGGCGCTCAAAGAGGAGGAAGAATAGGACTCATTGCTTTTGTTATTACTCCAGGTATACCTACTTTCCTTTATGAAGCACCTGGATGCACAGAGATTTTTTTTTTAAACATTTAGTGATTTAAAAAAATTGATTTATACACACACACACACACACACACACACACACACACACACACACACACACACACACATACATACATTTCACACCATTGTAAACCCCAGGAGTTCATCCACCACCTCCCCTCCCTGGCCACTTCCTCCCTTCACCAGTGTGTTCTTTAGTTTGGTTGTTATCTTGTTTTGGCTTTTCCTCCTGGCCTTTTGTTTTTAATATGATGTCCCATGTATTAGTGAAACCATTTGATTTCTTTTTCTTTCTGACTTGTTTCTGCTAATATGATTTCTTCTTGGTACATCCATGTTGTCATAAATTCATCAAATTTGTCATTTTAAATTGATGAGTAATATTCTATTGTGTGTATATACCACATCTTTTTCATCTAGTCATCTGTTTTGGGACATTTGTGTTGTTTCCATGTCCTTGCAATTATAAATAGTGCTGCAGTAAACATCCAAGCACAGGTATTCTTTGTATAAGTTACACATTGATTTCTAATGGAAAAAATATTAAAGTTGAAATTGTGACTGGGCATTCCTAAATTCTACATACGTTTAACCTACTCAGAATTATTCAGATGGAGTGACTGGAGTTTTTCAATAACTCATATATCATTAAGAGTTGATGTGTAGATACTGTTTGTTTTTTGTTTTCGTTTTTTATTTCTGAGACTGGCCTTGAGGTTGTCTCCTTGAAGGGACAAAAATTTCTTTCAATCATTTTTGATCTAACCTCATAGAATGAATTCTTTCCCTAAACTCTCATGATTGCCAAGCAGCCTTAGGTTAGTTGACTTGAACTCTCATATTGACCTTAACCCATGTTTCCATTTCAGGATACAAATACAGGCTTACTGTGATGAGCCATCAGGAAATAGTCGATTATACTAATAATTATAGATTGCTCTTGAACCTTAATACTACTGTACACGTTAAACCTAATACTAGGCTGTGGCTCTCTCTGACAGTCAAAAAGTATGTCATAATGTAACATAACATTATAAAAAGCACAAGATAAACACACAAAATACTTTTTATAAAAGCATCCCCAAACTGTATTACTTTAAAATAAGCTGGACACTTATTTATGAGACTGGTCATCAGGTCTAAGATACAGACCAAAATATGTATGTTTAGATCTTTTATTAAAAAAAGAGATAAAAAGATTTATTTTTAAACTTCCTGCAAGGGTCTTATTATATTTATAAATAGTAAGATTGTGCTTATTTGTAAATTTACTGTCATATTTCAATAATTTCAGATACTGAAAATGCAAGATCTCTTACTAGCAATAATGCCTTTTGACTAAATCTTCTCCTGGCGCTTTCCTTTCATATTCTCTGCCATTTTCAGCCATCTGCAATCACTTCTGCTGCATTTGGTTCTTTCCTGTTGAGCTGATTGTAAAATTTTCAATAACTTTGTGATCTGGTTATTAAACATAGTATTAAAATTGAATTATTTTAACTTAAAATGAAATTCATTATATTGAAATCAAGGTAATATACAAGTGCTATTACTATTTTATATTTTATTAATGTCTATGCTATCACATAGTATCTTTGCTATTTGATATTTTGTCTGAATGGTGGACATACTGTATAATGATAAACAACTATTATATCTTCCCCACTTTGTGTTCAGTGACTTCACATTTGATAGTTTTAAACTGGCCCTGGTGGGAATTTACACCACAGAAACTGGCAAATGCTGAGGCCATTTTTTTGTTTTTTGTTTGCTTGAGTATCCTGGAGAAAAGACAGGTACGCTTTGCCAGCACATAATACCACTCCTATCTGTGGTTTCCTAACTTGTCATCTGTAAGTCTCCTTGCTTCTAGGTTTTCTCCCAACTGTCTGTTTAGGCCAACCCACCAGGCTTAATTTTTCCACTTAGGGAAAGTTGAACATGGAAAAGGAATGAATAATGTTGGAAGACAAGTTTAATATTTTAGAACCTCCATTTCTTAAATCTTAAAATAGGACAATGATTCTTCTTTGTTCTGCCTAACAAGATTTTAAAATTAAAATCATGGTGTGCTAACATTTGTGAAAGTTCTTTGGAAAGTGCTAAATACACCTGATTTTTTATTAATAGTAAGTATTTGCTTCACCTTTTCACTTCTTGATTTAAGTTCACAAAGTTTCATAACCAACGGGATAGGATTTTTGTCCTAAAATTGCTGTCCCAAATTTTTCACAACCCGATACCTTTGTATTCCCCATATGTATGTTGGTGAGTGTTGGATGGTATCTTCACTTTCTCAGATCATCCTCACTGCAGCCACTGTGTGATCTTAGAACTTCTTTAACTGTCATGTTCAGACTCTCTTCAACTGCTTTCATCTGGTTCTCCAGGAAAAAGTGCCAGTGATTCAGAGTAGAATCTTATCACTCTTTGTTAAAGTCTAAAGACTCTTTTAAAGATGCAAATCATGCAAATTAATGGGGGAGGGGGAAACATGATGCATTAAACCAGCTTCCCTTGTTAGTATCTTAGCAAGAAGTGATTGATGAAATTACCTACCTTTAAAGCTGGACCCTGATTCAGCTAAGTTTTAAAGGCTACATTGTAGAGACATGGAGAACTTAAGGCAAAGTACCTGCAGAAGAGACCCAGGAAGTGTCAAGAAAACCTGGACCCTTGAAGTTTTGGTGAAAGTGGACATGGGGAGTCTTCTGCAAAGAGTTGCCTTGAAACAATGTCAAAAAGTTTGCATTTGGCCCAGCATTTCCCTTCTGCTAGAATTTTCCCTACTACAAGTTAGTTTGTCTCTCAGATGTTAGAACACTGACTTTTGATTTTTTTTTTTTTTTTTTGGTCACTAGTATGTATTTTGATAATATATTGACAAAGTTTTAATGGCATTGACTTTTGAAATTCTCTGAAGAAAAAGTATAATAAGGGGAATGTAGTTGGTTGGAATCACTAACTCGAAGTTGATTTTGGTTTTTCAGTAAACATTTCTACTTAAAAATTTCTCTGTATATGATTTCTTTGTTTTCTTCTTTTTCCTTCCTCTTCCTTTTCCTTTTTTCTTCAACTTCTTTCTAGATTTTATCATCACTGTGAAGATTATTTTGCTTATCTATACTGGTTAGAAACTGTATTTCAAAATAATTATTTACCTTATAGCCAATTATTTTGCCTTATAGCTTTAGTAGTTTTCATCATAAATGTCAGAAATTATTGTTTATTAGATGTATAAAGGACAGATGTGTGTGACTTCTGTGGAGTGAGACAAACATAATTTTATGATCCCTACCAACAATTAATGATTCAGACGTGATAATTAAGTCAACAAATTGGTACTAACTACTTATTAACCCTCCAGCTACAGTTATTTCACTCAACAGGTACCTCATTGCTGAATGCCATGCTACAGTAACAATTAGATAGGGTGTTGATTAAAGGTCTATCTTACTCACAGATCTTTTTATATTTGCAGTGATAGACATTGGACCTCAACAATCATGGCAAACTATACAGTTGTATCTGTTATTTTGTTTTTTTTAAAGTTTTTTAAAAGACTACTTTTGATATAAAATATTTAGCAGTTTTTTTCCTCTGGGAAAAGTTCTTTTTGTGAGAATCATTGCAGATCCTTTCTGACAATAGTTCAGAGGTGTTGATGTTTTATAAAGATATGTCCTATAAAATAGATATTTCTAATGTTCACCTAAGTTGACTTCATCTTTTTCTCGTATTAATGCATCTACCATTTTCCACATGCCAGATTTGAAGTGATTGATTTGAAGTGATTTCAGGTCTGTATTAGGTCATAGTATCTAATGATCTTGGTCTAATGCAGACTAAGTTATTGCAATCAATGCAATATGATGCAGGTTTAGTCAATATTTATTTCTGTTCTCCTCTCTTCCTTTCAGCTGGACCAGACCAATTTTGAGTAAAGGGTACAGACAGCGCCTGGAGTTATCAGACATATACCAAATCCATTCTGCTGATTCTGCAGATAATCTCTCTGAAAAATTGGAAAGGTATGTTCATGAACATTGCTTATTATTTAGAGAATAGTTAATATTAAATATTTAGAGAACATAAAACTGACATAGTGAGTGACTTAATTTTTAAAATGACATTTAAAATAGGGTATATTATTATTATTATTATTATTATTATTATTATTTTGATCAAATCTTAACCAAATCTTAACCAGTCCAACCAAAATTAGCCAATTAGAAATTGAACAATTCTTACTACTAACCATTTTCTTGGGGAATGATTTTTTTTTCCTGAGAAATATGTATTTTGAGTCAGAGAAGTTACCTGTCTTTAAAGAACATTAAGTGGATTTTGATAAGACTGAAATAGCATCTGTGCAAAGTAAAATCTTTGTATTGGATTTTCAAAATCTTTGGATGTGAATACGAATGTAAATCCTGCAGAGTTTTAAGGTGATGGTTATTGGGTATCAAAGAAGTGTAAAGTCATATTTTTGAGTACATATTGAATATCAAGCATTGTATTTCCCCACAGTCAATCTGAGAAGAAAACATTATCTCCATCTTATAGAAAGCACTTGAGGCTCAGATAGATGATGTAGTTTGCCAGCTAGCCATGATTCTAACCTAGATCTGCACCTCAGCCTCCTCCTAGGCATGTTACTCAATGTCAAGATGTTCTCAGGGTCCCCGTTTCTGAGAGTGTTGGTTAGAACCTTTCTGACTAGTAGTGTTATCAACCCAATTAACTCACTGAAGTCAATAACAAGAGGGAACTTTTGGTCAGTAGTCTTTGTGGGGGAAGCTAGTAGCAAACTGACCTTAGGGACTCACTGGAACCAGGAACTCAAATGCCACCTGGTGGCATTCATCTGATGCTGGATATATTCTCTGAGACCAGCTTCTTTCACCCAGATGGTCCTCGGAACAGAGGGTAACCTTTACAGAGCACAGAGGAAAAAGCCTGTTCTCCTTGGTCAAATGTGAATAATTTTAGAGATGCTTGAGTCACATGATCACTCCTGGAACCAAGGACAATGTATGAATGAGCTAAACTTGGTTTTATGTCAGCAGCATAGTGTCTAATGATCTGACAACAGATGAAAGGAAGAGAGGGGAGTTGACACCCCCCCCAAAAAAAAAGAACAGAAAAAGTAGTTACAAAATGATTGCATGATTGCACCATAATAAAATGTTGAGTAGACTGACAATTTGTTTACCTTATTTTCATTAAAATCATTTTCATTTTTTCTTACAAATGTTGTCAAGGTAAAGAAGGTTTCACCCTTACTTTTCTTGATATTTACTAAAGAATTAGACTAGTGCAGTAGCAAATTCACATTTCCAAGAGAAAGGACTAGCTCCTATTATTGAGCACTTTGTGTGAAAGTGCAATGAAAGCAGAACTATTTTTTTTAAGGTTAGTTTGTTTTATTTATGATTTATCTTCAGCTGCCTAGAATAGGTTCTGGCACATAATTTGTGTTCAAGGAATATTTGTTGAATGAATGAATGGTTACGTAAAGTTAACATTATGTAAAAACCTATAACATTGCTGCACTGATAAAATATATTAACATAATATATTTTAAGATTTAGATCATTGTAATATAATAGATACTGAATATCTGAGTTCTGAGTGGATGTTACTGGAAAGATTAATCAGAGTAGTGCTGGTTATTTAAAAACTGTGTACCTCAGATATGTTTTTATTTGTAACCAGTAGAAGACATACACTTGAATTTATAGAATTATCTGACCTAACATCTTTTTTTTTCTGCTCAATTTTCATTGCATCCTCCATTTAAATTCAATAAAAAAATATTTATTTTGTTCCAATTCAATCACTGTGCAAGCATAAGATCATACACTTTTTCTTTATAATTCTTGTCTTTTGGGGTTATCTCTTTTTTTTTTAACCCTGTTTTACTCCTATTATTATAAAATTGTCATTTGGATTTACAAAATAATAAGCTTGCCACATATAGTACTTGTACTTCTAGGGAAGGAACCATGAACTTACGTTTCTCAGATGCCTGTAACAAATGTCCTCACGTGGTTACCCTTTGGTTGAGGTACATAGGTCCATCTGTCTCCGTATCCTGCTGTGGGGTCAATCCTTTTATTATAAACACACTTCCATGATTACAACAAACTGTCAACTTAATAAGTAGAAAGCTTCTTCCTTTATGATTTAGCTCTTGATGTTTGTAATGTTCATTGTGCCTGTTTCAGTGCTGCTTGAACCACACTGGCTGCTGACTCTGCTCAGGCCACAGGTTCTGCTGACTTCATTAAAAACAATTTCCCACGTTTGCCTTCCTCTCTGTTTGCTACTTCATTATTATTATTTTTCCTTTAATAGCTAACAGTTCTCTACTTTCCTGGGCTATCCACTTCTTTACTTCTCCTTTACATCTCAGTTTCTTGAAATAATGATTTCATGCCTTCCATGTTACTGAAAGGATGTTGACCAGGGTCACCAGATACCTCTTTAATGCCAGACATAATGACATCTTCCTATATGACTTCAAGGTGGAACTCTTCTTCCCACCATGAAATCATTTCTTTGGTTTATATACCACCTTACTTTACTGCTTTTCTCATTTGACTTATTCTTCGTTTGAAGGAGAGGTTGAATATGACTCCATATTTGGCTCTGCCTCCATATCTAGCTTTTTACATTATTGTGAATCACTGAATGTTATGGTGGGACGTAAGATCCATGTGTGTCATTGAAACTGTAGGGACGAATGTAGAGACATGATAGATAGGATAGGATAAATATACCTTACAAGTAGCAAACTTTGGGGAAAGTCCAAGTCCCTGCCCAACTTTCTCCCAAATCCCTGTTACGTGTTCTACATTAATTTGGAACCACTTGGGAGGAGAATATGTTTTTTAATAGACTAGTGGTAAAAACTTAAATAGAATCATCTCATGAGCCTATGGTATTTAAAAGAAAGCAAAACTTTTATTTAGTTGCTAACCAGCTTATATCACTATCAGAAAATGTAGAATTTGATACTGTTTTAATTTACCAAGGACTTTTATTCCATATATGACTTTAGTAGCTAAACATGGAATTTGATGACATTTATTTCATATCCTTATATTTAAAAAGTACAGCTAAAAAGATTTTCTAATGTTCAATCACAGAATTATTAACTTGGTTTTTAATCTTGTTTTATTTTGGTTTGGTAGTTACATTTTGCAAAATTTACAGTTCTGAAAAGGTAGAGATCTACATGTTAAAGGGAAGTTTTTAAATATTTACTTATTTTTCCTCCTCCTCTAAGCATAGTACTCTAATCATAGAATAGTCAAACTTTACTTCTATCTTTCACATTGCTTTTAAAGAAGCCCAGAACCTTTCTTGAACACATATAATGTGGCCTTTTCATGAAGTCAACTCCCTGAAGATTGATAAGTATGTAGCATTGAATTCTGCCCAGGCATTGGTATTAGAAGGTATCCATGTGGGTTTTCCTTTTTTTAGCCACTTGGGCTAATCTCCTAGGATGTAGTTATGTGACTACAACTATGTGAAGGGAAATAGAACCATTTAAATATTTGGACATGCAACTTATTTGTCCCTCTTTTTATTCTTTTGCAGAGAATGGGACAGAGAGTTGGCTTCAAAGAAAAACCCAAAACTCATTAATGCCCTTCGACGATGTTTTTTCTGGAAATTTATGTTCTATGGAATCTTACTATATTTAGGGGTAAGAATCTCATAATTATTTATTTTGTATAAAATAACTGTTTATCTATCTATCTATCTATCTATCTATCTATCTATCTATCTATCTATCTATCTATCTATCTATCTATCTATCTATCTATCTATCTATCTATCTATCTATCTATCTAATCTATCTATCTTGATGATGGAAGGCCTAGAGAATCTCATAATTATTTATTTTGTATAAAATAACTGTTTATCTATCTATCTATCTATCTATCTATCTATCTATCTATCTATCTATCTATCTATCTATCTATCTATCTATCTATCTATCTATCTATCTATCTATCTATCTAATCTATCTATCTTGATGATGGAAGGCCTAGAGGGTATACATAGAAAAAGACTAATCCAGCTCAGAATACAAAGACACCATGAAACTGATTAGAAACAAGTATGAAAAGTCTTTGGGAATAAGATGTTCTGGACACAGGTGGCAATTTGCAAATAAAATGGGATCTAAAATTTTTCTGTTGTGAGTTCAGATCACATCTTATTCATATATGAGATTGTAAGTGCCTTTATTTTCCTTTATTCAACAATGGAGTGTCAGGAGATGATGTTAAGAGAATAATTAGGCTAAATACAGTCACTTAATTATATGAGTATTTATAATTTGATATTGTAACCTCTAACCCAATTGTTTCAAGGAATAATAGCAAAAATTTTCAATTTACCAGTGAGGCACTCATTTAGTATGTTCTTTCAATCTCCTCCATCTTTATTGCTGTGAAGAGAGCCATGCCTGAAAGCCCCAGCCTTTGTGTGGTATTTTCATGGAGTCTGGGGTCTTTTGCAGCTGTTGTCAAATGTGACTGTGTTCTATTCAATTTTACACCATTGGAATCATTTAAAATATTTGGTAGTAACCTGTGAGAGTTAATGACAAGTTGAAACTTTATTTGAATTGTCAAGTAAAGATTGTATCTACTGTTTGCTTTGGGATGTTAAGTCCCTCTGAATGAACTTTAATTGTGTTTATTTTGGTCTTCATGCCTCTGGGAGTGAGCAATGCCATAGTATCCCACAAACAGATGCCATATAAGTTGTATTGCTTTAAGAATTTGTAGTTAATGCACCTCAAGTAAAATACTTGTAGTTAATGCACCTCAAGTAAAATACTAAAAATTCTTCTTGACAAAGATGATTATATTTAGGCCAGGGAAGAGATTCTTTTGGCTTTTGAATCAATCTTTGTCTGTTTGCTGTATTAATCTATTTCTATAGAAATCTGCAAGAGTTTAGGAGTGAAAATATTTTGTTGCAAATATGAATAAGGTACCTGAAGAATTAATTATTTGTCCGTTAATCTTTGAGGGAATTTTAGCATCCAGGTCTTTGGAAAACTTTTATTTATAGCTTTTAACCCTATTTGACTAAATTTAAAAAAAATATGTTTTGTATTTGCTTGAATGATTATTTTCTTTGCATTTGAATCAATGTATGAAGTAAGGTTTACTCTGATCATAACATATAGCAGTATGACATTTTTCTAATAATGTCATTGTTATATTGAAGTCAGTATTTCAAAGTTACTGTGTCACAATTAAGACTGTGAAAATAAAAAATTTCTCTAATTCTATTCTCCAGCACATACTGCTTCCATTGATTAATATGAACACTATTGAGTGAAAACTAGAAGAGAGGCTTAATTAAGCCCTTTTTAAGCTCTGCCTGGGTTGCCAATTAGTTTATTCCTGTAGATTCCACCAGCGTAGAAATTGCATGTGAACAAAAGCACTCACATAAATGTGAAAGTTTAGATGATATGCAAACATATTTGCAAAATATATTTTTTGGTCTGATGCACACAGACCAAAAAAATGAACATGATATGGTTTCATATCTATTGAGTTTAATATTTATTGAGTATCTAATCTGTTCCAGATTCAGCATTAAGCCCTTTTGGTAGACTATTTTATTTGATTTTCCTTGTAACTCCTTGGAGCAGACACTATTATCTCTAATATTCAGAAAAGGAAATTGAGATGCAGGGGAATTAGGTAACTTTCCCAAAGTCATGCATATAGTAAATTTGAGTATATTTAAATAGTAAATAAATAAATTTGAGTATATTTAAATATTTAAATTCAAATTTAAATAGCTGGATTTCTTTAGCTCCAGACCCTATGAAGTCTATGACCTTTACACTATATCAGATTAAATTGCTGTATAATTATATTTACACTGATTGTATTTAGGTATTCAACTGAACAGTGACTCTAGTAATCAGTCTTTGATCTCCTGAGCCTCTTTGCATTTTTTCAGGAGGCACAGGTTAACAGAAGCTTGAGGCCTGATTCTTCCAGGGTCATCTCAAGGGCATATCTGGAGAAAGTTAACAAGAATGGAAAGCCAGCTAGTCTCTTCTCATTTCCTGATACTTGTGAAGAAACAGTGTGAAACCCACTCAAAAGCCTTTAGTGCTAAAGGTCAAACCTACAAACAAAATGAAGGAATGGAGAATAGAGTGGCTATAGAGAAGGACAAACATTCAAAAGCTTTTTGGGTTTAAAAATACCCAGCAAGAGGAATCTTAGAGCATGAATTGTGAACTACCCTTGGGTGTCAGCAAAGGGAGGTGTTCCTTAGACAACCCCTGGGCTACAGGCTAGAACTTACTCCCACATTTGAGACTCAAGCGTATTACCACCAGCTCAGTTTTTACTGATAGCTACCAGAGTATTGGTGAGGAAAAGTGACAGGGAAAGCAGCTGAAATGTGGATGATGAGAAGGTATGTAGAGTAATGTTTATATTGGCAATGGCACAAGTTTGGTGAGGCTGTGGGTTTCTTAGTCTTGTCACAAAGGAGAGCTCTCACTGAGGCCAGGTAGCTTTAAGTGGTGAAATTGTTGAAAACTGTAGTCTTAAAGAATTTATAGTATCATTTTGAAGCTGGTTGATGGACATATGGGATTCATTCTTGACACTTTGGGAACTTTTCAAAGTAGTTTTCTTTTTTTAATAAGACAAGTGATCTTTGACCTCTGAACTCCACTGTTTTTTGTTCCTTATAGAAGAGAAGAAGGTGAAGAAACTGAGCCATTATAATATTACCACTATTCTTTCAAAAGCTTATACTAATGTCATAATATTTATGGTATTCTTTCTGAGCATTCTTCATTGGGGTGTGTGTGTATGTGTATGTGTGTGTGTGTGTGTGTGTGTGGGTGTGTGGTGGAGGCAGATATCTTGGTCAGTTTTAAATCCCATTAAATGAGTAGGAATTCTTGAAGTTGTTTTAAAAGTTGGTAAAAGATGCACATACTTTGAAAATATCCTTACATTCTTAGTCTCTGTAAGCTAGAATATCTGTAATATATAAATATTGGTTGGTTTTGGGATAGAAAAGTGCTATTCAGTTTGCTGTTGACAATGAAAGGTCAAGAAAAAGGGAAATGTCATCGTAAAGGAGATTTTCTGTCTGTAATACTGATGCAATTTTAAATCGTATTAACCATGGCCTCTCATCATTAACTATGTACTTAGTTTTTCTCCATCTGATTCAGCAGCCAGATTCAACACTGTCTTTTAACATTTACGACTGGCAGCAAAGAAGGGAAATTGGCTGTTGAACAACCAAGTAAGAGTCAGTTGAGGATAGTCTGAGGGAAGCCAAGTGGAGGGAGTTCTGTAAGCAGATTACTGAGAGACTATGGTTATCACAATACATTTGTTATGATAAGAAATTCACAAACAATCTCTCAAAATTGTTCTTGGTTCCTAGGCTGCTCTGGGAGTGTTTTCTGTGAAATTGGCATATGTAGCAGTGCAACTTGGGTCAGACTACTTTTATTATTAAGTGAGAGAGAAGTTCTTACACTGATGTTCTCGAGATCACAAGTCCCATTTTCTTTGTTGTAAAGAGCAAACAAAAAAGGCAGATTAATAGTTAACAAGCAAAAAAGATATTTGTTTCTTATGTTTCACTAAAGGAATTGCACCAAAAATGTGTGAAGGCAATCTCCCTGCAAGCTTCCTAATCACTGATGCTGGTTGATGGACAAAGGGGATTCATTCTTCTTGACATTTTGGGAACCTTTCACAGTAATTTTCTTTCTTTTTCCTTCCCTTCCTTCCTTCCTTCCTTCCTTCCTTCCTTCCTTCCTTCCTTCCTTCCTTC
>PVHY01014544.1:0-38238 GCA_004024945.1 Uropsilus gracilis | reverse complement strand
CAGCTCAACAAAAACAAAGCAAAAAACCCACTCAAAAAATGGGGAGAAGAACTAAAAAGACACTTCACCAAAGAGGAGATACAGATGGCTAATAGACATATGAAAAAATGCTCCACCTCACTAATAATTAGGGAAATGCAAATTAAAACCACACTGAGATACCATCTTACACCAGTAAGAATGGCCCACATAAATAAAATAGACAACAAATATTGGCGCGGATGTGGAGAAAAAGGAACCATTTGCAAATGTTTATGGTGGTGACTGGAAACACGTTGAAGCCTCCATACTAGAAGCTGGAACTCTCTAAAGTCTCATTGCACAAATCCCCACTGATGGAAGCACACCTCCAAATATCTACTTAAAAATGAATTGATGGCAAAATCTTTTTGCATACAAAGATCGACATGATCTTATTGTTAATCTGGAGTTAAATTGGGTTGAACTCTTACTCTTTTTCCTTTGCAATCTGACTTTAAGAGCTTCCAGGGGAATCCAGTGACATCTCAAAACAGAATCACCCATCCTTAAAGAATGTCAGCTTCAAATGTGCTTAACTTCTATCCCTAATTAAAGACATCAGAAGAATACTTGGTAAATACTTTGGTTCTAATTAAGGCTGATTGTATTAAGAAATGGACTTAGCATAGCCAACATTTTACATTGTGAAATACAGAAGTGATCCTATGCACTCCACTGGTCACAGACGAAAGCCCTCAGCATGCAAAGTCCACAACTGTTCTCACCAGCCAGACAACAGCTCAGTGGCACCCTAACCTGAAAATCAAGCAGTTCTCATGTCCTACAAAAGAAGCTATACCTTGTGCCATTATCTTTTCTCTTTGGAGCACTTTGCCATCCTCCAAACTCATGCCCATGAAAGGGTCCTAGACCTCCTTCTCCAATGACAGTCTCCCTTTTGTCAGTGGGTTCTTAACTTTGGCTGTACAATGCAATTACTTTGTGGGGGGGGGGGGCTTTTCAAACCCCAGTAGCTAGGTGTTACCCCCAGAGAGACTGAGTTAGTTGATTTGGAGACTGGCCTAGTGTCAAAATTTTTCTAAAACTTCCCAGGTGAATCATGGGCAGTTAAGGTTGTAAATGACTACAAGAAAGTGATCTCAGTCAGTGCCTAGGTCTTAAATCCCAGTCATGGGCTGTGATTTATAAATTTAATCTACTGCCTTGGGCTCCCCCCTGAGCTCCAGAGTCAGTCATTCAAGCTACTTACTCCATATGTCTGCTTGGACATCTTAAAGGTCTCTCGAACATTCCAAGTTCAAAGTAAAATGCTTGACCTCTTCCCCCCACTCCCCCCAACATGCTTCTCAGGCAATCATTCTCACTGTAATAAACAGTTCAAACCAAATCCCCATTCTCAATTCCTCTCCTTTCCTGATGTTTTACATCAAATGCATCCAAAATTTTGTTTGTTCTACATCCAAAGTTGATCTCATATCTATGTTAACAGGCAGTTTCAAGATGGTCCCCAAGGACTGCCACCATCTGGCATCCATACCCTTCTGTAGTCCTTTCCACATTTTACCAGGATTGGTCTACATTAAATTATATTAAAAAATGACATCTATCTTATTCCCCTTACCACCATGCCCACTCTGAGGAAAGTAAGCTAAAAGTCACCATACTTCATACAGCTCTGAGAGAGGCCATCTGGTGGCAAACAGAAGGCTCTAATCAACAGGTAGCTGTTGATCAGGAATGGAAGGTTCCAACAATCTCATGAAAGTGAAAGTGGATTCCCTAACCCAGGAGAGTCTTGAAATGACTGCAGTCCCAGTTCAGTTTCAATGTAACTGCAGGAAAGACCCTAGGTTGGGTACACTTTGTTTAGTCACGCACTGATTCCCAACCTTCAGACTCTGTAATACACCAAATCCTTATCATCTCATGTTGCTAAATTTGGGGGTCATTAGTGACATCACAATAGATACTTACACTTATCCACATGTGTGTGCTCCATGACCACCGTACAGCTCTAAACTGCCTCTACTTCTTATCCGGATGACAGCAAAGGCCACCAAGCAAGTCTCCCTTTTTCCATTTCTACTCTCCACCTCTTTGTCATCCTCACTGAAATTCTTTAAATAAAATTATTTCACATCCCTTTCCTGCTTAACACCCTTCCATGACTTAGAATGAAATCAGGTTCCTTACAACAGTCTTTCATAATCGAATTCCAATCTTCCTTGCCAATGTATTCTCAGACTTCTTTTCCCACTTCTTATTGTATTCCAACCACACTGACCCTATTTTACCCAAAGTCTCTTGTCTTTCATGTATGGCTAGAGGGACTGGAAGGAAGAGGGACATTTTTAATATCAAGGGAACAGGATTCTGATAGTGTTGTTCAAAGCAGAAGTAGCACTTTGTTACATCTCTGACAAGTGTTCATCAAGCCCAGAGGCCAACTGATGCAGTGTGGAAAAGAATAGGAACGTTTGCTTCTGACCATATGTTGGACTAAATGAGGAGAGAACTGCTTCCTGGGATAGAACATTTTTAAATGCTGGCTAAAAACAGAAGAAAGTGTGACTGAGCTTGATCTTATTGCATGGTCAATAAGGAAAACAATCAGGGAAGCAAAGATAAGGAAATATAGTTCTTTGAACTTTGTCATCTCCAGGGGCATATTCCTTGTGAGAAGTATGAATTTACTGGTGGTCTAGACTCAAACACACAAGAAACTGGAAAAACAACCATAAGTTCCTGACAGAATAGACTTTTGTTTGTTGGGACTCCTATGGGGAAACACCCAGAAAGAGATTGTTTGGTTCAGCCCTTTCATTGGAAGGCAGAGGGAGAAAAAACATCTTCCTTAATATTTCCTACCACAAATAATATTTAAAAGAATTTGGAGCTGAAATTCATACCACCTTTGGGTCCAGAAGGATAAAGGAAAGAAAAAAACTCCAAACTAAATTGGTCCCAGATTTGTAGTGCTCCAAAAATCTGGCAGAAGCAACAGAAACTCTCTCCCTCTGATGGGATGGGTCTTCAACTCAGGTCTTTTCTTTTCACAAATAAAAAGTAAAATCTCTAAACAAGCCATGAAGAATATAAGCCATGAGGAAGAGTCAACAGAAATAATAAGTTATAGAATTGGATCCAGCAAGCCTGCAGATATGAAATGATAAGATGAAGATACTTATTAAATAAGTAGGTTTAATTTAATGAAAAAAATAAGAGGATGCTTACAAAGTACATTTCCTTATTATAAAGGTACAAGAGATTGTCAATGTTGAACAGACCTACTTTAAAGAACCAAATATAACTTCATGAAATGAAAATTATAATATATGAAATTTAAAATTATTGGATGATTAAGCAGCAGATTAGACCTAGGAAATGTATATCTATTAGACTAGATAACATAGGTAAAATTTATTTATAATGGACTCAGAGGGAAGTTGAATAATATAAATTAGAGATTAAGATAAATGAATGAAAAGATAAAAAGATGCATGCAAGTATAAATGGGGTTCCAAGAGATGTAGTTGGAGAGAAAGTTCAAGAAGAAACACTGAAGAGATAATAACTTAGAATTTTCCAGAACTAACACCACTTTTCAGTGTCATGAAGCCCAACCAATTCTAAGCAGTAGACACCATGATGAAATGAAAAAAAATCAAAATGTCCCTTGTCCCTCTAACCATAAAAGATTTTAAAAGCAGCCAGAACTGGGGGAGGAAGAAGCTCTATGGAACAAAAAATAAATGACAGTCAATTCAACAGAAATGATCAAAATCAAAAGATATTAGAATGATACTTTTAAAACACTGATATGAAAACACTAGTAAGTTAGAATAGCATTAAATGAGTTGAAACTATAATTCATAGACAAAGTTAAATAAAACATTTCAGACATACAGAAATAGAGTTCAGTACAATATTCAATATTCAATAAAGAAATATCTGAACTAAAGATCTATAGTTTAAGAAGAAGAAAAATGATACCGGGGAAATTGTAAGGACCGTTAATTTAAAAAATAGTAAACTAGTGTGCCAATAAAAATAAATATGACTATATTCTCAATTTTTCTGACTGTTCAGTCTGAAATTCTCAGAATAATTGATTTCTCTCATATTCCACATCTGATTTATCAGCAGTTCCGTACAACTCGACCCTCCACACAGCTACAGAATGTTACCACCTCCATCACTCACACCCTAGTCTGAAATACCATCGTGCCTAACCTAGACTATTAGAATACCCTCCTAACCTCTTCTAGCTTCCACCCTTGACCCCAACAGCAGCAGTTCTGCATGTAGTAACCTGAGTAAAATCATTTAAGACTTAAACCAATCGTAGCTTGTTTGCTCAAAAACCTTTCCATTGGTTTCCCATGTCACTTAAAATCCAAAGTCATTATTATGGTGAGAATGCTTCCAGGTGAGCTGGCTGTACTACCTCTGATTTGCACTTGCTCTATCACAGCCACCTTCTTGCTTTTTGCACAATTACTCCCAACATGCTCCTACTGAGGACATTTGCATTTGTTCTTCCCGCTGCCTGAAAAGACCATTCTCCTGAGCCCAAGTTGGTGCTTTCCTTCACCTTGGAGCCTCTGCTCAATGATCAGAGAAACCAGCAACAGCCTTTATCACAGACTGCTTGGTTCTCTTCTTACCCCACCTGACACTTTCATCTGTCTCCCCCACTAGCACACAAGCTCCATGAGAGTAGGAAAATGTTTAGATCCCTTTTGCATCTCCTGTACTAGAACTCTACAGATTCAATAATAGTTGAAAAAAATGAATTCATGATCCCTTCCAGTTTTGGACCATCTGCAAACTGGCTATGCATGTCAAAAAGATATTTGTCCAAGAAATTGATTCTTTTCATATGGCCAAAAAGATACTACCAAAAATAAACACTGCTGCAAGCAATGGTGTTCATCATCTTAAAGATGACTAATCTAGGTCTAGATGGCAGAAGATACTGAATAACCAGCCAGAATCGCAATCGTTTACCATGGGTAGATGAATGCCATTAAAGGTTTCCTAGTCTATAATGATAGAACCTGTCTCAGAAATAACTTTCATTGGATGCATTTCTAAAAATCCTTCTTAGATCAACGTGGAAGCAACTTGACATTTTCTTTTTTTAATAACTGACTTTTAGAACATGTTGACAAGTGCGATACATGTGGAACAGTCCTAAGTAATTCTCTGCATTAGAGTAGCGACCATGACCGTGGGTCAATCAGATACACAGATGCACATGACCGTTGAATAAACAGACTTGAGGAGGGTGGGTCTTAAGACCACATTAGACATAACACATGTACTTCTTATCTAACACCTGTGCACAACTATATATAGCTTACACAGAATCCTGTTTTCATATTATACATGTAGGTTCTTGCCAGAGTTTTCTTCCAAACCAGGGAGCCTGAGAAAAAAAGCTGAGGAAGCAGGATAGGAGATCTGCCTCACCCACCAAACTCCAAGAAATTTACATGTGTCTCAAATATACCTCTGGATAGCTGCCAGCTTTGAAAGCTCAGGGCAAAGGAGTGGAGACAGCAATGGTCTTCTCAGTGTGGAGGGAAGAGAGCGGTTGAGGATTCTTAGAATATGTGCCCTAATAGCTTCAAAGTCAAGTGGAGAAAGGTGGTAGTCGGGGCAGACTCCAAAACACTGTCAACAATCCCTCCAGTCTTCACTGGCAGCGCCCCCGGGCCAGGTGGGGTGGCAGCTTCAGAGACTGGAGCGCATACTGGAAGGAAAGGCAGAACCCAGTCTCTCCTAGTTACTCCCTCATAGCAGGCTCTGCAGCACCTGCTCCGAGGCCCTGGGAGCTCAGGAAGCAAAACCAAAATGGGTTCCTTATTGCAAGGAGGAACACTATTGACACTTCACATTTCCCTAATTAGATTGTACCTATTCTTGCCTCGAATCTTCTCACCTCCCTTGCAGAATAGCATCGAATCCTTTGTTCCTTGACATTGGCTGCCTTTTCCTCTTTTGTTCTCGTTCCCTCCCCACCTCTCCTCCCAGCCTCCTGGTTTTTCTGGGCATTTCCTTCTCCAACCTTGACTTTCCTTGTTTATTCTTTCCTTACACCTAAGCTCAGATCGCTGCCTGTGGTCCTGAGCCATGGTTACGGATGTGATTTAGCATAGAAACCATTTCTATTAGGAAGACTGCTCCGCCTAGGAACCGCAGAGAACCCATCAGTATACGGCTGCATATGTGTGCTGCACGTGCCTGCTGAGGGAACTCAGGGCAAGACAGAGTCCTGAGGGGTTCATCGTGGAAGGTCCTCAGAGCAGGTGGGCTTTGAGTGGGCTCTTCAAGACACATTATATACAGAAGCCGGGCCTTGGATGGTAGAGGCTGAGCTGCACACTCTGGAGTCATAAACTCTTCCTCTGTGAGCCATTCAGTCTGAGAGCTGCAAGATGATTTGTGGAAACTCACACCCGTCTTGCTCTTAATACTTGTCCCACCAATCGGAAAAGACACCAGGCCAGGGCAGGAGCAATCAACAGGTCCAGAGCGCAAGGTTCCCGGTTGCCATGGCAACCCCTTTCCACACACACCGAGCCCTCAGCCTCCTCACCCAAGGTTTGTTCCAGAGACATCTCCCAGAGATGGAATAAGCCTGAGACCTTGCTCCAGGGATGATGACCCCACTGCCTACCGCCCAATTCCCCCACCACCACCATCACCAATCCAGACACAGTGAGGGTGTCCAGGCCCACATCCGGGCGAAGCTGGGCAGACCTTCAACATGGTGCCCCGGGAGGCTGCAGGTAAAGTCACCCTATGCGTGGGCTGTGATTTCAGGCAGCCGGAAGGAACCAGAGGTAATGAAGCCCCCACATTTGAAACCTCAAAGATGAAAAAAAGAAAACTGGGCACCCAGACCGAAGCAGTCAGGGCAGGATCCAAAGCAAAGCCTTATTTACCCATAGCTTATTTTAGTTCTTAGCTACTAATTAATTTTTTAAAACTTCAGTTAAAGACATTCATTAATAAGGAAGGTGTAGACTTAACTAACTTCAAAGTACCAGAGGTGTGAATTCTAAAACAGTTATGAAATCACCTGAAGAGAGACTCCTTGATCTTCCCGTGCCAAAATAGGCTTGGGGGTGGAGGGTGCTGGGGTTCTTTCTCTATTTCAGGGAACTTTTATTTCAGGGCCTATCAGAATTGATAAAGCTGTAACTTTTCTCCCCATGAGGATAGCTTTACAACCACTGATCAAGAGATCGTACAGTTTTACTTTGGTAAAATATACTTTTATTACTTACAGATGAGACAGAGAGAGCTACTTATTCATAGATTTTATTCATAGATTTCAAAGTCAAAGCATCATTCTGGTAATCCTAGACTCCCAAGTTGCTCTTCTGAGAACATAGAGTTCAGGTGAGTGGGCCAGCATTTACCCTGAGCCTTGCCCATCCCAGGACAATTTATCTAGAGTACAGCATTCCCTCCCCTCCCATGGAAAGTGGGTCACTAAACCATGAACACCTCTGAGTTCTTAGCCATAGCATCTCCTCTACTGTGTTATTTCCCATTAGCAAAAGTTTGATTATTAGCCTCAGCCTTTAGACATAATGGCAGCCCTCATTTCTATTCACTCTCCGGTCTTTGGTGAAGCCCCTTGTTGAGTTTCAGCTCAGATCTTTCATTAGCATTTCTTCTGTGGTTCCAGAAATTTTACAGGTGGTTAAGCAATGGATGTACTTAAACTTTTTTGAGCAACCAAATGCTCGTAGTACATGCAATGTTTAGTTACCACCACACTGACAATTAAGTCAATGATACCATTTTCATAGGATCACAGGAAGCTTAGTCACTCGGTGATTACAACAAGTATGTAAAACCTTACAGCTAGCATTTTACAATATCAAAAGCACTTTCCAAACATTTGCTCTTCTTATCATAATCGTCGCAAGATAGATTAGACAGAGCCAGGCAAACAGACCTGCGTCTTAGCTGTGTTTCATGCCTGTTCTCATCAGGGTACTTGGCACATCATAAATATTTAGTAGATTCTGTTGTTTGAATGGGCGCATCTCCTGACTCACTCAGTGGAAATTCAAACTCAGAAGCTAAGAGGTAGCTAGCAAGTATCAGAATCTGGACAGAAAGGATTAGGTTGGCTATGAAGAAGCTTTCTGGGCTCCTATGAGATCATTACACTCTTAAAAAGTGGGGAGGGTCACGAACAACTCTGAGGGGCAGGGGTTTACAAGAAGTTGGGGTTTACAAAAAGTTCAGCCACTACGGGAAGCTGCATGGAGGCCCCTCAAACTAATGAAAATGGAATTACCATTTAACCCAGCAATTGCTCTTCAGGGAATCTACCCAAAGGAGACCTCAATGCTTATACAAAGGGACACCTGTGCTCGGATGTTTACTGCAGCACTATTTATAATTGCAACGGCATGGAAACAACTCACATGTCCCAAGACAGATGAATGGATGAAAAAGATATGGTGTATTTATACAATGGAATATTATTCATCAATTAAAAATGACAAATTTAAAGCATTTGAGATAACATGGATGGATCTAGAAGGAGTCACATTAGCAGAAACAAGTCAGAAAGCAAAAGACAGAATCCAGATGGTTTCACTAATATATGGGACATAGGAAAACAAGCAAAAGGCCAGGAGGAAAAGTCAAAACAAGCTAAAAATCAAACTGAAGTATACAACTGGTTGGGAGGGGGGAGGGAAGAGCCAGGGAGGGGAATGTCCCAGGGAGTACAAAGATATGAAATAACTATATATATATGAAATAACTATATATATATATAATTATTTGAAATTTTAAAAAGTTTAAATGCCTCAATTGAAAGACCTTAGGGATTGGACACTAAACACAGCCTGGTAACATGTGACAATAAAGCCAGAAACACCACCAATAGAGCCCACACTTATTCTTACCACTGCTGCCAACATGTACTGTTATGTGAGCACGTAATGACAAGTGTGAGCGTTAATTTTATGTGTCTGCGTGGCTAGGTTACGGTGCCTGGCTGGTTGGTGAAACTCTAGTCCTCATGTTGTTTATGAAGATATTTTCAGGATGTGATTAACATTTGATTCAGTGGACTTTGAGTAATGCCCATTACCTTTACATGTGACTGGCTTTCATCTGATCAGCTGAAGGTCTTAAGAGCAAAGACTAAGATTTCCAGGACAACACAGGTTTCGCCTCTAAACGACATCGGTGGAGAATGAACCATCAAGATCACAAACACCTCCCCATTTGCAGGCTGCCGGCCTGCCCTGTGGATTTCAGACGAGCCGGTCCTCTACAATGACAGGAGCGGGTGCTTTTTCTCTGCTTCCACTTACGCACAAGTACATATTTGCATACATACATATTTATATATATTAACATATACATCTATAACATCCTTGTACCCCAGAAATGGGCATGTACACTGTCACTTTCCTAGTTCCCTTCCTCCATCTCACACCCAATAAAGGACCTGTTCCTAACCCTACCTGCCCAGGGCCCTGGTGGGGAGATAGTGACTCCATGTTGCTAAGATGCTAAAACTAATAATATCATCAGATAACATGTTATCTAAAGCAAAGGGGCCAATACCATCCTTCAAAAGAGACCAGTGGTAAAAGAGATGGTTTAGCTTTCGCAGGTAGTTGCTCAGTCTAGAGTCATCCCTGATCACAGAAGCAGAGACTCAGAGGAACTGCAAGTTCAGTGTCTTCATGCATGAATCATATAGAGATCCCACAAGCAACCTGAGTTTCCCACATTTGGATGTAGTAGAATCTGATTCCAGAAGCCTGGAGAGCCCAGCTTGCCTACTTCTTGTCTCAGGTGTGTCCCTCAGCAAGAGTGTGGACCTCCTCCCTTAATTTCCTAGACAAGCCAGCTTGAGCAGACCTGGCCATTACGTTCCTTCACCTGACACTGCCCTGTAAAACAGGGGACAAAGGGGACCCCATCTTTCACCCCAAGTCCTACAGCACAGGTCAAAGTGGACTTACCAGCACCCCCTAACAGCACCAGCCCTGGGTCTGATCACTGAGCTGCAGGAAGAGAGAAAGGCCACAGTCTTACACTCACTTCCTGGTCAGTTAGATCCAGTTCTGGCCTCTTCCAGAGTGGGAAGGGCATGTGGGTGACCCCAGGCAAGGTCAGGCACAGAGCCCCTGGAAACAAAATGTAAACCAAGACCATCTGCAAAGACCGGATCTTCAGGATTAAATCTCCTCATTCCAAACACTGAACGGGCCTGACACCTGTGCAGTGGAAGCCTGGCAGCTGAACTCAGCATGGCGTGCCCTGCCTGTGACGACGCCCTCAGCAACCTCTCGTAACTGGGAGGACATGGCCGGCTGTCTCTAGCTATAAAACACTCCTGATGAATCATCGTCACAAAGATAAGCCCCAGCAAAGGAGTCAAGTCCTGATTCCTGTGTTCTGTTGGCCGTGACCCCCGTTTTCCTTGGCCCCACCTCCAGAGGCACCATGGCCAGACGTGGCTGTAGCTAAGACATGTTTGCCCTTATTTTCACCTCAACTCCATCACCGATTTCCTGTGACCCCCCCCCCAGTTGCTACTCGCTAACATGGGAGTGTTAGATGAACGTTTGGAGATGTGTGGGGGAGTGAGGTGCTGCATGCCAGGGAGAGCCAGGAACACCTGCAGCCACACTATTTTTAAGCCCTACCTGCCAGCGAGTCTCTCTGCAGAGTCTGCTGTGTTGGCTTTTCTGCCCATAATATTTGTGGTCGGCTCATGTCTGTATTTAAACCAAACACAATATTTAAGCCACCAGAAATAAGAAAACAAAGAGGGGAAAATTCCATCACCTAGTTTTTTGGGTTTTTTTTTTTAAAGTCTATTCATCCAGATGGTGATAATTAGTGGGATCGCCTGTCTGCACCTGTTATTGTTTATGCACACATTCCACCTATAGGAACATGTGGGAACTTTCTGGGGGAGTCTCACAAGTGACATTGTGGGATCAGACATAACCCAGAGCTCTAGGATTCACCCTTTAGGTCTTCGGTGGTGCCAAGAATCGAACTGTGAACACCATAGGAACATGCAAAGTTGGTGGGAGCTCGGCCAGAAAACCTGAGGGACTCATCTCGCTGCCTTTGGTAAATGTCCCGACACTCTGGATGGATGTCCTGACTCTAGGGAAACCAGCCACCTTTGTCACTTGGAGTTTTTCAAACACCCTCACACCAGGAACCCCTACTCTGAACCATAGAACTGAATTCTTCGGAGGAGTGCCTGAAGAAACATCTGCTTTCACACCCAGTGATTCTGATACTTACCTGAGCATGGGGTCTTCTGCTCTGGAAGGTACTCAAGGCTTTGAGTGGAGGGTTTGTTGGTTCTGTTTTGGCTTGATGAGAAATTCCAGTCTTCCCTGGAAGACGGGCAGGACTACCTCTAAACTAAGTGCAGGACTACAATGAGTAGACACAAGGGTTTCCTCAGAGATGCCAGAAACTTCTAAGGGACGTCTTGGGTTTTGGGTCCTGCCATCAAGAGTTAATCCTGAGACTGCTAAAAATCTGGTACCAATGATCTACTAGGCTAGTGAGCAGAATCAATTGGGAATTTCTGTCTAGAACAGAGGGAAATAAGCTACCCAGGCAGTGGTTGGAGAGAGCCTCAAGTGAACATAGTATGTCTAGACGACATAAACCTCTGGGGAAGCCAGCAATTTGGATTGTGGCACCCTGAGGGTTTCATTCATTTCTCGGAGTTTGCTTATCTGTCACAGGAAAAGGCAAACTAGATTCCATCTATGGGTCTCACATTTGGCCACTTAGTTGGGTCACATGGTCTGCCTGGAGTCTATATCCCTCCATGCTGTCTGCAGCTCTTGGTGGAATGTGAAGGTGACCTGTTCCGAGAATGAGGGTGACACCGCTGAACTCCTGGAAACACATGGTCTGTTCTGGACTGAACTGTGTCCCCCACATTCATGCGTTGAAGCCCTAATCCCAGTGTGACTGTGCTTGCAGCTATGGCTATCAGGAGCTAGTTTAAGTGCCATGAGATTACAAGAGAGGAGTTCTTATCTGATGGGACAAGGGACCTTTTATTTATTTATTTATTTTGAAACTAGTTCTTTTGCTATGTTGCCTGGAGTACTGCAGACTCAAGCAATCACCAGCCTCAGCCTGCCAGGTAGCTGGGATTACAGGTGCATGTCACACCCAGCTAGTTTGGGAGGCTAGGTCTAGCTAAGTTGCCCGGGGTGGGTCTTGAACCCACGGACTCAAGCGATTCCTAGCTTCAGCCTCCCTTCCTAGGCTGGGATTAAAGGTGCACACCTCCACGCCCGGTCAAGTGACCTTTTAAAGAGACCCCCAAGATCTCTCTCTATGTGTGTAAACTGAAGAACATCCTTGTGAAGACACAGCAAGAAGGTGGCCCTCCAAATCCAGGAAGAGTCCATAGCAAAATCCACCATGCTGGCAGTCTGATCTTGAACTGCCACCCTCCATAAAGGTGAGAAAACAGCTGTCCACTGTCTACGTCACCCTCCGGTGATACTGTATAACAGTAGCCCAGGCTGAGATGGCCTCTCACTGTGACTAGTTAGAGTCTATGGTCAAGCTGGGCAAAGATGTCACATCCCAGACATGTGGGGATGTCACAGGGCGCCACCCAGCAGCCACTTCAACCTAAGAAAGACTTCTTCAGTGTCCAGCCTCCCACCCTGACACACAGGAGCCTGCGGGGTGAGGCTTTGATGTCTATCTTCTTTTTTTTTTTTTTGAGACTAGGTCTTGCTACATTACCTGGGGTAACATACCACATAACATACGGCGGACTCAAGCGATCCCCAGTCTCAGCCTCCCAGGTAGCTGGGACTACAGGCGCATGCCCCCGCGCCCAGCTGCTTTTTCAAGACCAGGTCTCATTATGTTGCCCAAGGTAGTCTTGAACCCACGAACTCAAGCCATCCCAGGCCTCTTGCCTCCCAGTGCTTGGACTACAGGCACGCACCACCACATCCCGCTGATGTCTATCTTCTTATTTGTCTGCAAAGTTCTGTGTGAAGCACCCTGTTTGACACTTTACCAGATAAAGAAATAGACTCATGTTGACTGTTTTGATCTATTCCCACTACTGGAAAGGGGACTCTGGAAATGGCAGCACCTCACTTTCTAGTTCTGGGTGTTTGCTGTGGTGCTGTTTTCTTTTAGGGGAGTTCAGTGAGATGGGTGGGTGGAGTGGAGACAGAAGCAATGGCTTCCTCGTCATCTGGCTGCTATACTTTCCTCCTTTTATTGAGGCAGCATTGGTTTACAGCACTGTCTGGGGTTCAGGTATATGGTTTCTCACTTCAAAAATTGTATTTCACACCATGCCCACCACTCAGTGTCTAATCATCATCTACCACCAAGGTATTCCTTTTCCCTTTCTTCCCCTCGAATAGCCACCATTTTGCTGTCAGAGAATAACAGTGTGGTTTTGCTTGTATTTGTTTGACTTTGTTTCTTTATATTTCACAAATGAATGGAATCATATATATTTATCTTTCTCCTTTTGTCTTATCTCACTTGGCATAATTCCCTCAAGGTCCATGCAAGTTGTCAACAAGATGCCTTTTATGGCTGAGTAATATTTCACTGTGTATCCACCACATCTTCTTAACCCATTGCCTTTTACCCTACAGGTTCAATGAAAACAGAACATCCTTACCATTCAGTAGTTGGGTATCCTTCCCACATGAAGAGGGGGTGTTCTCACAGCAGCCCAGAGAGGGGCTGTTTCTCTCCAGGAGGTTTTATAGAGTGAGGGTGCTGTTTGCCAAGTTAGAGAGGCCTGAGATCCTGGAGTAGCAGACCTTAGCCAAGTTGATAAAACACAGTATTAACAAGGTTACAATGTTTGGGTTTGTTCCGATACTAATAAACACCTTAAAATTACTTGTCTAGAGCATCTATATTTAGCTAAGCGTTTTCATAAACAATGTCATTATTCTTTACAACACTATGAGGCAGATCTTATCCCCACTTTGTAGGCAAGGAAACAGCCTCAGCTATGCTTAACCAAATGTACATAGTTTTTGAGCAGCAATGCCAAGGTGTGAACACCTATGTTCTATTCCCTGTCCAGTGTTCTATTTAAGCCAAGGTTTGCTTCACACAAAAATCAGTCATAGCTACAGACTGCACCTCTATTCAGCATGTCTCTGCACCTCTATTCTGCATGTCTCTTGGCTTTGGGGTATGAAGACAAACTAGCTGAGATCTTGGATGACTTGTTATAAAGTGGGGTTTGATAAATGGGGGTTCAGGGAACTTAACTCCTAGTAAGATGTTCAAATAGCCTTTTTTTTTTAAAAAAAAAAAGTACAACTGTTTTATAGTCAAGTTTAGACAATGCTATGGATTGTCTTTCCTTCCTAGGAAATTATGGTAACAAAGCCTCTACAAAGTCTTACAAAAGTGAAGGTGGTAAAGATTTGTTTAATTCAGCATTTGACAGCAGAACTAATATTCCAGCAACACCATGGTCCAGGGAGAAAGTGCTGCAGAATGTGGACATGATGGAGGCTAAGAGTTCTTTGCCAGCAACAAAGGAGTATTGACTTGAACAGAATTAAAATGACAATCATGACCAGATAATCTCATTTAACTCCTCTCTTAAAACATGTAGCGAATAATACTCTAGGTCTCTTTAAAGAATTAAATGATGTCATTGTTCATGTGTAAGTATATTTTCAGTTATGGGATCAGTGAACAAAATATCCACTATTTTTGCTTTTATTTTCTCTCATATTTTCCAAGTTGACAAATAAGTATAATTTATAAATTAAGACACAACCAACAAATCATTTCAAGGAATCTGCCAGCTCACAGATAAAGATTTAGGAAAGGAATGGACAGTGGAGGATTGAAGGAATGAAGGAAAATCACATGTAGAAATCAATTATTACCAGTTTTCTTAAATCATGGGACATAGGGTGATTTTGTAAATGAGGTGATGCTGGTCTTAAAAAATGTAGATTTCTGGAGCTCAGAAACTCTCCCCCCTTCCCCCAGGCTCTGGGTCTGACTTTTATAGACCAGAGACTCTGGAAAGAGGAAGGAGGGCAGAGACCAGGAGCTTGGAGGGAAGACATAACAAAGACCAGAAAACTGTTCATGAAATGGGGAACGGGGTGGGGGGGAGTTATGGAACAGCACTCCCCAAGTAGAGGATGTATGCAGATGAGTCAGAAGCACCCAGAGCCAGCTGCGGTGGTGCGCAGCTTTAATCCCAGCCTAAGACGGGAGGCTGAGACTGGGAATTGCCTGAGTCTGCGGGTTTGAGACATAGTGAGACCTAGTCTCAAGAAATAGCTGAGTGTGGTGGTATGCAGCTGTAATCCCAGCTACTTGGGAGGCCAAGGGTGGGGATCACTTGAGTCCAGGGTCCCTAGGCAATGAGAGTATGCAGTTCCCTGGGCAACACAGCAAGAACTAGTCTCAAAAAAAAAAAAAAAAAAAAGCAGCACTCAGAGTAGCCAGGGAGCTCCACTTCCACCCCTGCTAGTCACTGAAACCTTATAACAACCCTGGGAGGCATCCTGCCATATAGTTCCACCATCCCACTCCTCTTATATAGATGGGGATACTGAGGCAAACCCAGGTTCAGTGGCTCACCCTGGGTTCACAGAGCTGAAGTGGCTGAGCCATCTTGGACTCTAGCATCAGTCCAGCTGAGAGACATGAGCGGTACAGACCCCAAGGAGGACAGACCCTAAGACCCAATAATGGGGCAAGAGAAGGGTGCCCATAGCCATGTAGGGACGAGCAGGTGGGCTATGGAAGCCCAGTGTAGGGACAAAGAGCAGTCTCCCTGGGGCATGAATGGAAAGTCAGAGTGGGGGTGGATAAAGGTCAAGTCTCTCCAGCTACCTGAGACCAGGTGAGAGTCATTCCCTGGCATGTGAGTTGTTTCTTATTCCTGGTCCTGGTGCCGCACTCCCTTCACGCCTCATCTCTCCTGCCAGCTCCTGGTCAGGATCATCTGGGATGAAAGAGGAGTCTAGAGTCTGAGGGTCCTATCAGGAGGATTCACCACTCTTGGGGTGATTTCTGGGGCTGGGACAGAAAGGCCAATGAGTTTATGCAACAAGAAAACAATAACCCTCTTTGCCATGTATCTTCCCTGTTTCCTCCTACCCAAGTGAGGTACTGGATGTCCTCACTGGTGCTTGCAACTCTGAAGCATTAGAAAGTCTGGGCAGCAAGTAACTGGTCTAGTTTGGGAAACCCAGGGCTGAGGTCTAGGTGGCCTGATTCAATCAACGGTGACTCTGGGGGAGTCTCCAAGAAGAGCAAAGTGGGGGGGGGGGTTTCCAGTGCAAGGCCATCTTGGCCAAGAACAGCTTAGAGCAGCCAGGAATACAGGGGCACTGGGAAGAAGGGGTGACCCAGAGATGAGAAAGACACCAGGGTAGCCCCTCTCCTCTTTTAGTGTTGCTCCCAATTGAACACCCGGGAGAGGAGTGGGCAGTTGCAGAAGAGATACAGCCAGTTCAAACCCAAAGCAGGCCCCTCAGGTATTTCTGTGAAGAATATAGACTCCGATTTGATGATGGGCCAATCATAGCTTGCAGTCTGACAGCTCAAGTCTAGAAAGAGGGTCCGGACTAGTTCCACTCCCTCCCAAAGACCCCCTGTAGAAAAGAATCATTTTGGAAGCCTTCCTCACCCCACCCACAAAAATCAAGCTAAGATACATTATAGACGTAAATATTAAAAAGCTAAAACCATCAAACTCTTAGAAGAAAATAGGACTAAATATTCATGATCTTGAGTTCAGCAGCAGTTTCTAAGCGAACACCCAAACCACAAACAACCAAAGTAGATACACTGATTTGATAAAGATGAAATCTCTGTCCTGTGACCTATAACATGAAGCAAGGAAAAAGCCAACCAATGTAGAGAATGGGCCAAAATATTCGCCAATCTTAGGTCTGACAGGGAATTTGTTTCCACAATAGGTAAAGACTCTTAGAACAACAATAAAAAGATTAGTAACCCAGGTTAAGTGGACAAAGGTTCTAGAGGGACAGTTGTTGACTTTGCACGGGGAGGGGGGTGGAGGGCATTTAAAATGGTGCTGCCAATTTGGAAGAGTTTGGTACCTTCTCAAACTCTTCCAGAGGTACCGTTTGACTTGACAGTTCTACCCCTAAATATATACCCAAAAGTCAACACCAAAACTTAAACAACGCTCATAGCAATATTATTCATAATAGCCAAAAATTGGAAAGAGGCAAAATCACCATCAACAAATTAAGGTCTATCCATCCAAGGCAATATTATGTACTAATAAAAAGGAATGGCCTTCTGATTCAACCAACATGGGTGACCCATTAAAATAATGACTACAGGAAAAAAGACTGAAGACTTTGGATACCATGTATATGAAGTATCCAGAATAAACAAATCTATACCAACAGAAAGTAGATTTGTGTTTACCAGGGTGTAAGAGCTAGAAGGAAATAGAGTGTGACTGCTAATTTCCTTATGGTTTCCTTTTGGGGTGATGAAACTCTTCTAAAATTAGGTTTTGGTGATGGATAGACCACTCTGTGATAAACTAAAAGATCTTGACATGTACACTTGGAAATGGAGACCTGTATGTTATGCAGATTACATTTCAATAAAGCTGTCTAAAAAGAACAGGTTACTGAAACTGGGGTTTAACATCTTCATGATGGAGATGTATTTCGTATGTCCTGCCATTGGTTGGCTCTATTATTTGCATTTTTCTCCACTGGTCAGGCTGGTTTATATTAAATGAATTAAATTAATGTAGCTCACCCACATATGCATGTCCCACTGGTGGTATCTACTGCTTGATGGCACAGCCATGCATGGGCCACCAGTTGTATACACCGGTATGAACATGTTCACCCCCTTCTGAAACTGAATAGCAAATGGAATCATCAAGTTTAGCTGGAATCCCAATTTGGCGATTGTGATGGCCCCATGTTGACTGCAAGCTAATAAGTGGAACTAGATAATTTTCACTCTAATGTGGGAGACTGTACCTTCTGCCAGGCCTTGCCTAGCATCAGTGGGTGAAGGAATAATGACATGCACTAAGATGCTGGTATCTGACTAACCTGGTCATGGGCCAAGGCGATGGCAGAGTGGGTAGATTCAGCCCTTAGTTGGGTAGGAGTCATTGGGCCAAGAAGACCACCAGGAATGCTGTCTCTCACCTGGCTGATGGGACAGAAATGCCTTTGAGACTCACCTCAAAGCGTCTCAGCCAGGAAGAAGGCCCAGGATTCCTGGGTGCCCCGACATCCTCCCTCATCACCCATTTGCCTCAGTGGAGACTCAACTAGCTTCTCCAGGATCATTTTGTTCTAGAGAGGAGTTGACTCCCTCTCAGCAAAGGCCTACAGATCTGGGGAGTGGGGGGGTGTCTCCCCCAGAGCTCCTGGCAGGGCTACGCTGTCTTTCTCCCACCACGATGGAGCTAGTCTCACACCTCCAGGCCTGTTAATGAGCTGGGGGAATGGCATAAACAGCGAGCGATGAAATTCACAGATGATGCTAATTGGGCGGTGCAGGAAGCCCCAGCTCTCAGAGAGAAGGCAAACAGCCTGAGAGGGAGAGGCTGGAAACTGGGCAAGTGATCACCAAGGGAGGCGCATGGAAAACAAGCTCTGTTAATGAAGGCCGCTGCAGACCAGGTGCCAGGGAGCTGAGGGGACCTGGATGCAGAAGGACAATCCACAGTGAATTTGATGGGATGTGCCATGACCAGATGGGTCACAGGAGTCATTGACTCACCCCCTTAACGCAGAGCACGCCAACCCTCCCAGCAAAGCCCTCAGCACGCTCCTGGGTGGCATGCACAGGAACTTTTGAGAACATGAAGACCAAGACATGAAGCTCTAGAGTTTACAGATGACAATTTGGGGCAGGGGGGTGGGAAGAGTACAGCACGAAGGACCAACAATCTGCACTGTGAAGAAAAGTTGGCCAGGATGGGGTGGGGTGAAGGGAGTGTGGTGTCTGGTATACTTACAGGAGGGGAATGGGCAGAATCAGACAGGCAGCTCCACCTGGGGGACTGACGTAGGCCAGACCTTTGCTAGGCATGGAAGATAGGCTGGTGTGGATCGAATGGTGAGTCCTCCCACCCTCCCGCAATCCCTATGCTGAAGCCCTAACCCCTGACTTGATGGCATTTGGAGATGAGGCCTTTGCAAGGTAAATTGGGGTTGTTTGAGGACCTAAACATGGGGTCCTCATCATGGGATTAGGGGCATTATAAATAGAGGAAGAGGCACAGGAAGAAGGCAGCTATCTGCAAGCTGGAAAGAGGACTCACACTAGGAACCAAAGTCCAGGGCATTTTGGTCTTGAACTCCTGGCCTCCAGAAGTGAGAAATCAAAGCCTGTTGTTCCAGTCCGCCAGTCGACGCTCTTGTTATGGTGGCCCACACTGAAACACCAGTTCTTCATCACCAGGCAAACAGAGGCCCTTCTGTTATGGTGAGGGGCCCAGGAGTATTATCTCACAATTGCCGAAAAGATCCTGTATCCCTCGCACACTTCGTGTTTAACAGTCACCCCGCGGTCATGGACAACACTGCCCGGAGCCCGAAGCCCAGGCAGCTCTTCTGGTTGCACAGTCTGAGGACTGAGCTTGGCTCTCAGTTCATGCACACATTTCTGTGCAACCCTCTGCAGGTCTGTCTGGCTTGAGGCCTCCGTGGTAATCTGCATCTAGGGTGTGCTGTGTGCTATGGTGTCTGCAACGCTTAGCAGGTGGCAGGTAAAAGCCTGCACTGGTCAGGAACTATTCCGAAGACCAGAACTTTCCACTTTTCTCTTGGTGGGGACTTTAGAATCAGGAGCTTTTCTAGAGCTACCTATTCCCAGACCTCAACCCGGAGGGTCCCTTCTGACATCTGTAGGTGTCAGGTGACATCAGGAATAACATTTAAACTCCCAGGTGAAATTCGTCAAATTTGTCATTTTTGATTGATGAGTAATATTCCATTGTGTGTATATACCGCATTTTTTTTATCCAGTCATTGAATTTATAACAACATGGATGTACCTAGAAGAAATCATATTAGCAGAAACGAGTCATAAAGAAAAAGACAGAAACCAAATAGTTTCACTAATATATGGGATATAGTGAAAAAATAAACAAAGGACTTGAGGAAAAGTCAAAACAAGCTAACCACCAAACTGAAGTGCACAACTTTGAGCAGGAGGGAAAAGGGGGGGGGGGGAGGGAGGGAAGGGTGGGGAGGGTAAACCCCTGGAATTACAATGTTGTGAAATTTATATATAAATAAATAAAAATTAAAAAAAAACTCCCAGGTGATACTTTTTTAGACATGTGACAGCCACCTTTACTGCTATTCTACATAGCAAGTGTTCCAAGGATACTGTGACTTTTTGAACAAATGAACGAGAGTGATTCGATTTCTTGCAAATTCTAAAAACAAAAATGATTTCATTTTAAAACATCTTTGAGGGAGAAATCCCCCTATCATAAATCCCACCCACTTAAAAGACACAATTCAGTGTTTTCTTATTCTATTCAGAGGTGTGCTATTCCCACAGTCTATTTTAGATGATTTTCTTTACACAAAAAAGAAACCCTGTAGCACTTAGCACATTCCTTGCAACACCCAGCCTCCGGCAGACACCCATAGTCTTTGTCTTTGTCCCCGTGGATTTGCCTTTTCTGGACATTTGATAAAAAATGGCACTATACATGGGGTCTTTTGTCAGCTGCTCCCTTCACTTAGCAACATGTTTTCAAGGCTCACCCATATTGTAACATGCATTAAAACACCATTATTCATTATCAAGCAATGTTCCATCATGTCACGATTTGTTTATTCCTTCCCCAGCTAATGGAGATGTGGGCTGTCTCCACTTGGGGCGATTCTGAACACCATTATGAATATTCCAGGATACGTTTTGTGTGGGTCTTTGTTTTCATTTCTCCTGGGCATATTCCCGCAGCCCTGCATAACTCTGCTGAAACTCCTGAGGAAATTTCCAAAGCAGCTACACTGTTCCTATTCCCAGAAGCCAGGCATGAGTTCCGATCCTCACACATGTGTAGTTTTGTCCTTCTTCGTGACCACGGTCACCGCAGGAGGCAGGAAGTGGAGACTCAGTGTGGTTCTGACTCGCATTTTCCTAGTGATAAGCAAAGCTGAAGTCTTATCATGGGCGCGTTGGCCACTGGTACGTCTTCTTTGGTGACACGTCTATTAACCACCATTGTCCATTTCCTGTGCTCTTCTGATGTGCCTGACTGAGGACCTCTTTCCCCTCTGCTCATTCCAAGGGTGAGCGATGAAAAGAGGAGCCTTGACCTATTTTATGAGAAAGCGATTCTGTGATGCGATTGCTTGTTAAAAATTCAACCCCTGCTTTGGAGAAAGTGAGCCTGGATTCGGCACCTTGCTACTGGAAGGAGAAGAGAGTAGGAGAGAGGCTACCTCTTTGTCAGTTAGGAGGTTGCCCATGACCAGGAACAGCAAATCCTCTTCCGCCACACACCTGCAAGTCGTGGGGTGCAATCCTTTCAGCTGACACCCCAGCTTGCCCCTCCCCCCCTGCCCAAGTCGGGCTTTCTGGACTCATCTGTCACCTCACCATCACCAGGTAAACGAAAGCTCCAGGTCTGTACTTGCACAGAAACAGCATAAGGCCAGTAGGGCACAGGCCCAGTATCACAAAGCTTGCTAGCATCCCCAGAAATACTCAGAAATCTTCCCCCCCTTTCACTGGCCAGAGCCACATGGCACGGCCATGCTGAGCCAGCCACTGGCAAGGAAAGGGGGATCTCTGGGATGGGCATGGGTTAAGCAAGAGTCATCCCTGTGGCTGGAAAGGAAAGGTAGTTGGCACCTGACACTGAGCCAATGCCAGGTCCCAGGTGGTAAGGAGGGTGCTGCCTCCCAGGCCACTCACAGAGAGCACTCGCTGTTACCTCTGGACTGAGAGATTGCAGGAAAGGGATGAAGAGACCCTGACCTGTTCACATCACCCTCTACAGGTTTATAGAGATTTTCCTGAAGGCAATGGTCGGTCACCTGGAACCTCACCTTATAGACCATATCTAGGTGGCTTCAGGCTTTTGGTAAAAGCATCAAGTTCTGGCTCCAAGACTGTCATGTCCAGATGTGCAAGGTAGGCAAGGACCATGTCAGGCGGTGAGGGGTCTCCTAGACATCAGACCCAGGGGACAGGAATCTCAGCAGGGGGTCTCAGGTGGTGGGGGTCTCATAAAGCAGAGGGCTGGGAATTGTTAAATAATCATCTATTTTGGACAACCTGAAATGGTGGTCAAAACCATCTAGGAGAATATTTGCAGAGTTTGCAAGGTTTGATTTGTTTTGTTTTAATCCTTAGCGGCAGGGAGAGGACGGGGAAGCCAGGTGCCGAGGCTGAGCAGGCAATGAACACGTTCCCACATAGCTGCTTCACCCCTGCAAGGCCAACCAGTGCCAGCCCTGAAGGTTCTAGACCAAGAGCTACTTTTCCCCCCAAAGTCCTTTTGCCTCAGAAGACCTTGGGAACGCAGCAGCAACGCTGAACGAGGCGTTTTATTTAGAATTCCTGGCTCTGAGCCCCGCGCCCTCCCAGCCACCTGGGCCCAGAGCGGCTGCACCTGGGGTGCCCTCGGGAGGCAGAAGTAGCAGGCACACTCACCGCCTGGCAGCCTCCTCGCTCCTTCTACTGCTTCCCGGGTGGCAGGTGGAGGCAGGGAACATGGGGTTCGGCAGATGTCTCAGAGCGCAGGGAAAGTGACAAAGGAAGCAGGAAATTCATCTGACAGGCCCCAAGTAAGGGAAAGTAGCATCAGTAGCTTGTGAGCAGGAGGTTTTCCTGTTCCTTCCCCTCGGCTTGAGCTCTCAGTCACTCTGCACAGGCAAGTCTCGCAGTACTGTGCCTGGTTGGTCAGAGCAAGGTGGGGAAGAGAATGCAGCTTCTGTTCATCACTCGCTCAACTGCACATCCTTTGAAGGCTTGTACCAAGCACTGGATGAGATGCTGTAGGGGATCTGGAGGTTTACAATAAGCTGGTTGCCCAAAAGATCTAGGGACAGATGATGCTTGTGGTGAGGGTGCACAGCCCTTAAAAGCCAGATTGGGGGAAAGCAGGATTGGGTTCCCATTTTCTACTATAGGAGTCTTGGCAAGTTAGTTAACACCTCTAAGCCTCAGTTTTCATATCTGTAAAATGGGAATAAAGTACTTAATGTATAGGTTCATGGAAGAGAGAAATGTATAGAAAACACTCGGTACAGTGCCTGGCTCGCAAAACCCTTCAACAAATGTCAGTTAACTAGTAGGTTATCAAAGGCTAGACATAGCTCTGTCATGAGAACAATCTTGAACTATCCAGCTTCTTCTCTCACCATTCTGTGAAGTAGGAGCTACGCTCAAGCACACAAAGCAGAAATGTATAGGTCAACAAGTTCTCATAAACACCCAGAAGCCACCCAGACAAAAAGTCACATGACACGGTCCCTAGAAGACTATTTGTGTTCCTTCTCATCACACCCCCACCCCATGCCCTTTCGGACACTAGAAAAATCTACAGGTTGGCCCGTCTGTGCACTGCACTTGATGTCATAACAAAATGGTTACACAGCCCCTAATCACCTCCCAAAGGCTCCCCCTCCAAGTTCCATCACTTTGAGGAGAAGGTTTCATTGCAAGAATTGGGGGAACACAAACGTTTGGTCTGCAGCACGAGTCCAGGACCCAGCCACTCCTTTCCTGGTTACACACCTCGGAAAAGTTCACAAGCACTTACAGTAGCTACAAAGTACAACCAACACAATGTGCAGGAGAGCAAAAAGGACAATGTATGGAGGCACCTGGAGTATTACCCAGGAATACAAACATGGCTTCTCTAAACATGGATGGCTTCCCAGCTGAGGAGCAAAGCCAAGGACTAAGGGGCACATGCTGTGTGCTTCCATTGACACAACTTCTTCAAAAGGCAGCACAATATTTATGGAAGGATGTGTCCGTGGTCAGACGATACAAGGTGGGAAGAAAGTTTTAGGTGGGCAGGAGTTAACTTTCTAGTGGCTGGATGGGCAGAGGGTGGGGAGGTGCTGAGAAGGAACATAAATGGTCTTCTAGGAACCATGTCATGTGACTTTTTTGCCTGGGTGGCTTCTGGGTGTTTATGAGAACTCGTCGGCCTGTACATTTCTGCTTTGTGTGCTTGACTATGGCTCCTACTTCACAGAATGGTGAGAGAAGAAGCTGGATAGATTCAATAAAGAATCTGTAGGTTCTTTGTTGGTTCTAGCACTTACACAGACACACCAGGCAGGGAGGGCAGGGCCAGGGCCAGGGATGCTAGGAGGTAGGCAAGCCACCCATCCCTCAGTTATCTTCAGGCTCTTTCCCTGGGCTCTCTCACTGGTGTTCTCTCTTTTCCCATGCTACCTCATGTCCTGTTCTCTCTGCCCCTCCACCAGGGTGATGCCACCCTCTTATTTCCTCCTCCCAGGCCCAAGCACACACCCAGTGGGTATGAGAATCACAGGGAGCTTGCTCTACCACAGGTACTGGCCATGGAGACTAATGGCGAAAAAAGCCAGACCCCCTCGCTCACCCAACATTAGGTCATGAGGGTGGAGTCCATGTGACTGGGGTCAAACCCCTTATACAAATCGACTGGCACCTTGAGTTTGAACTTCCCAGCTTCTAGAACTGTGCAAAACACATTTCCGTTGTTTATAAGCCACCCAGTCATCTATGGTGATTTGCCATAACTAAGACAATATGTTCAACGTTAACAGATGATGTCAAATCATCTCCCAAATCACTTGTACCAATTTGCACTCGTACTAGCGATGCATTCAAAGCTCCTTGCTGTGCTTCCTCGTCGACACTCAGTATTTTCCCTCTTTTTAATTTCTGCCATTCTGGTAGATAAATGGTGGCATCTCATTGTGAACTTCATTTGCATCTCCCTATTTAGCAATGCTGTTGAGTACATTTCATATGCTTATTGGCCATTTAGATATTTACTTTTTATGAAGTGCTTATTTCAGTCTCTTGTTCATTTTTCTGTTCAGTTGTCTTTTTCTTCCTGATTTGTCATTCTTTATATAGTCTGGATGTGAACCCTTTGTAGGCTGTCTGCTTCATAAATACCTTCAGCAGGCTTGCTTTTTTTCCCTCTCATGCTGTCTTGATGAACTGAAATTCTTAATTTTAAAGTAATCTGGTTTACCAGTCATTTCCATGATGCTGTTTTTGTTTTGTGTTTAAAAAATGTCTTCTATGGTCAGGCTGTAAGGCTCCTTTTTGTGTGTGCTGGATTCTCGAAGCTTATTCTTTATTTAAATGAAACTCTGGTCAATATTTATGGTGTGAGGTAGGGTGATCCACTTTCCTGTTAGCTCAGTTACATAACTGTAAAGAACCAGGCGAAGGAAACGAGGAAGTACAACCAGAGTGATTAAGCTCAGCCAAAGAGGCTGGGACTGGATATAAGCATGACCAGCTTACCCCATCGGAGGAAGGTGGACCACAGGCCACCTCTTTAGAACATAAGGAAGGTCCTGAGTTTCCCATTTCACTGAACCCGAGAGTTCACCCACTGTGCTCCTCCTCAGGTCACATGTCTGCTGAGGATGACAGTAACATGGATAAAGCTGAATCTTTGAAACTGAAACAAGAAGGACTTTTCATGATGCAGGTTCCGAATGAGGGGTTAGAGAATGCAAGTTTACAGGAAGAACACCAAGGCCTCCTCTCTACATAGCCTGGCTTCCAGGATGCCAGTTGCTACTCGTGGGCAGCCAAGGCCTTAGCCTTCCCTGCATTTCCCTTTTCACTCTCAGTCTTTGTTGGCACCTCTGACATGAAGTGCATCGAGGGAAGAAAGGAAGCGAGAAAAATCTGAACCCTGCATACTTTGCATTCCCCTTGCTGTCCAGTGGGAGCAGAGGCAAAAAAGAGGTGTGTCCCCAAGTTCAAAAGTCAAACCTGAGTTAGCCAGCACATGGGCTGCATGGTGCAGAACTCCAGCATCAGTACCAGGGGTACTCCTCTCGCCAGGGGTGGGGACAGGGGGTCAGGGCGGTGGGTCTCATTGGTGTTAACTGGCTACGTGTCATAGGGGGACATGTTATTATTATTTATTTTCTCACATGATTGTTCATTTCTATACAATTGTTGGGTTTCTCCATTCAGGTGCAACCTTTGTGGTTGTCCCATCACCATAGCTCCTGTGAACCACCACCACAGTCTTAGGGAGATGTTTTAGAACAGAGCTGTCTGCTCTGAGTCATCCCCGGGGCACGTGACAGGAAAGCGTATCTATTTTTTCCTGAGGATGATGATCGATAGGAAGAATACAAAGTTCGCAAAGAGCTAAATATGAATTTAGTTTTTCTTCAAAGAATGAAAGTTCCATTTACCTGGTTTATGCAGGAAGAGCTTGCAAATATAAACTATGAAAGGATCTAAACAGGCCTTAATGCAAACTGAGCTGAAGATTAGAAGGCTGGGGAAGAAAGCTATAATGGAAAAGATCATATATATAAAATATGCATGTATTTATATGTCATATATAATTATATACATTATAATATATAATAAATTATATATATATCTATAAATGGCCACTGTACACTAGGAACTTGAGGGGAGGTGACTTGTCCCAAGTGTCAACAGTGGTGGAACAGGTGGAAGAATCCAGAACTGAGCACCCGAGACTATGTCCTTTGCAAGCCCATCCAACCTCTCAGAATGGGGGCCTGATCAAGAAGGGTGAGAAAAGTTGAAACCTACAGAAACTCGAGGTGCAGACAAGAACAGAAGAGCCAGAGAGGGTGAAGCAGAATAACGGCTGAGAATCTGGGGGTGTAGGACTGCATGGACAAAGAAAATGAATATGAACCATTTCCTCCAAAGTAATACCATCTCAAGAACATTAACCCAAAACAGACTCCTATTTTTCAGCATGTTTGGTTGGAATCACTCTAAGTTATGGCTGCCCTTTCAACTGATCTCAACGGCCCTAATTCTTCAATGCTGAAAGGGTCAGTTCCTATGGCTGAAATGAGGGAGAGAATTATCCCAAGGGTTTCTGGACAAAGCAGTTCTATTTTGGGTAGAAAGAACCTCAGGTCTGCAATTCCTTGGCCAGACACGCTAGGACACCTGAGCTGCGGAAGGCGGCTTGGAGCTACTGGGTGGCTCCCGGCTAGCCTGCAGGCCACAGTATGTGGCTCTCGGCACTCCGCATTTGCTGTTAGCTGTCAGTTGGTGATTTTTTAAATCACTGCATGTTGGCATGTTTTCTGTCATTCTGTAATAAGCCCTCCAAAGTGAGGGCTTTGAGCTGGTCCACACAGCTGTCCTCTGGAAGTTCACCAGCATAAACATCTGGCCAGCTTCCAAGACACTTTATTCTTCTGGCCTTCATGAGATGGACGGCAGTGGTTCAAGGTATATTCTGCTTCACAGAGAAATTAGCTGACAAATTTAGTTTTTCTTCAAAGAATGAAAGTTCCATTTACCTGGTTTACCCAGGAAGAGCTTGCGAATATAAACCATGAAAGGATCTAAACAGGGCTAGATGCAAATCGAGGTGAAGTTATTGCTGAGGCCTCTTCTGCCTCACAATGTTTCCCCCAAGTTGTCCGGGAGTGAACAGAGAGCAGGACAGAGCTGTGACGCCAGCGTCAGGGAGGAGCGACCTGCGGAAACAGGTCATCGTTCACCTCTTAAGTCCCCCGAACTAATGTCTCCCCCAGCAAATCTGCTAAGAGGCCAGGAGGTGTCCCAACCTGTGTGAATTTAGCCTGCTGCCCATGCCTAACTCTTCCCAGCTGCACCTTTTTGCCAGCGACGAGGCTGGTATTCGGGGATGTGCCAAGCTCTTGGCTCTACGCTGCAAAACAAAATAGTGTCAGGAGGAGTTTTGAGGTAGCTGGTTTGCAAACTCTGGGGCCAGTCAGACATTCGTTATTGTGGGCCTATTATTTCTCCCTGGCAGTTCATCATCTGGATGCCAGGCTGCCACAACCCTGCGTTCGGCTCAAGTTGCCAGTGCTGCTTCCTTCCCACTGGCATGAACTCGGCTTCTTTTGCGCCATGAACACAAACAAGTCCTAAACAAAAAACTTCGATTAAGTGGTAATCACTGCACCTCTCAGTAATTACGGCCCAAATGCCACCAACGTCACTCAGAATCGACATCAGGTCCGCATGTGTGTCCATACATGTGCCTACGGCTGCCACTCAAATGGAGGCCAGGCATGAACTGAATAAGAAATCACAGGCTGAATGGGGTGGACCAAAATCTTTCCCACACAGGCTATGTTCAGCCTCACTTTCTCTATGGGAAGTGTTGGCGTGGGCAGACCAGTCTCTGCCCCAACATCAGACACCAGCTTATCGATGATCACAGCAACTAACAATACTTCCTACTGGATGGGATCAGGCGCTCGTGGAAAGCACTCTACCCCTAAGCCCCCGAGGCAGCTTCTTCATTTCCCTCCGATTCTCAGTTGAAGTGGAGGTGGGTGGTGAGGAGGCTGGGTTAGCGACACCTCCCTGCACTCATAAGAGGCAGCACCACAACTTGCGTGCAGATGCACCTGACTCCAGAGCCTGCTTTCCATCATCTGGCTAAAGTATCTCCCTCTCCAGGGGAATAAAAGTTCTAGAAGACGAGAGACGTAGAGGGCATCATGAAGCACTGTTGTTCTCACTTCCACGCCTGGAAAGCCTTTTCCACCGAGCGCCAATGTGGACACTCATTTCCCACTTATCCAAACTCTGACTTTTGTTCCTCCTTCTAAGAAACATTTCCCAGCTCTGTGGGGTTTGAAGCGCCTTGCTCAGGTAAGCTCCTCTAGGTCTGGCCTTGGGCAGGATGACTTAAGTCATCCCAGATAAAAAGGAAGGTGGGTGCCATCTGGAAAGGCATCATCTTACCTCATAAGGAGAATGAGCTGTAAGACTCACTTGCCTGTCTGAGTTTCTGCAAAGTGACTTTGGAGCTTTCTAGAGGAAAGGCAGAGCACACATGCAGATGAACAGCCACATCAAGCCACTCCATTCCATCAGCATGACCCACTAGCCCAGAGGAAGAACACTTGAGGCCGCAGGCTACAATGCCAGTCTTCATCAGAAAATATATTTATTATTGATCGAAGTAAAGATGTCAGTGTTCATGATAGAGAATAGGTCGTAGAAGCCAAGGCTGCCTTCCTATGTTGATAAAAAAAATGCCTTATTTCACTAGGAATCATAAACATTATTCTTTCATTTCCTTCTTCTTACATACATGATCACCATTCTAAGTTAAGATGAAATAGCTCTTATCGAGTCAAGGGAGAAAAGAGAAAGAGAGCCAAAGGACACGTGCCCCATCTACATAACTGTGCCAGGCACGGCTGCCCTGAGATTGAGGGGTTTTGCCCTCTCCTCGCCCCTTTCCATTCAGCTCCATTCCCCCACCGGCTATGTCAGCCTGAGGTCACCACATGATGGTGCTTGGTTACGAAGCGCTGAACAGAAGCACGGGAGGGGAGGAGGGTGGCCTTTCTTTTAATGATCATAAATAGGGCGGATGGCTATGGGGTGGGTCCTGGGGGTGCTCCCTGACCTCAGCCTTGGCGTGGGGACTGCTGTTGAGCAAATGGTGATGTGTTTCTGTTGAAGCTGCCTCTGCTGATTCTCTTTAACGTCTTCTCTTCGTACGGGTTGCTTTCTTACTAGGGGAGGAAAAAAAAAAGTTCCACCTCTGGAATTAATGTTGAAGGGGTTTTGCTGGTTCTGAGGCTGATTTTATCCTCCCTTTTCAAGCTTGCTCTGCAAAAGAAACAGAAAGGAGAGATTTTACCACCCGAAGGAAAGGACCTCCCCTAAATGACAGCAATCATGGATACTATTTGTATTGTTTTTTTTCAAGATCTGGCTCAGAAACACATGAAGCAAAGCATTTATCTCCTGGTCTCAAAATACTACCGCCTTAATGAGCGCCACTGCTCAACCACGCACCGTCTCTGGATGACTTGCCCACCCCTGCAAATGCTAAGGGTGAATGTGGCCTGGAGGGTGGGGGTGGGTTGGGCCGTCTCACTATTAGGGACACCTGGAAAGGTATGGGCGCATTTACTGGGAGTCAGCGTGAGCGGTGGGAGGGGGGACCGGTGCCAAGGTGGCAAGGGTGGGTAGAGTGAATATAAAACTCCAAAAGCTCTGAGAAGGGATCTCTCAGTTGAAGAAGACAGTCTCTGCCAGAAATGTCTATTCACGAGGCTGAATACAGGTGTCCCTGAGCGTAGGACGCTGGCTGGAGCCATACAGGGGTGCGCATACACCGCACCTACCAAGTATACAGACAGACGCACTATGTACACCTTGGGAAGCACCTGCTACTCTAGTGCAGACATGGCCTCTACATTCTACCGAGTCACCACTGTGGTGGCAGGCAGAAGGCTTTGGCCACATCCAAATTATCTCACATTCTTGATTCTTAGATTCTTGATTCTTAGGAGTCATGAAGAAGATAAATGCGATGCTTTCCTCTTAGTTCTGCCACCACTCAGGAAGAGGAGGTAGGTCAGGCCCAAAGTGGCCTCCCATTCATCTGTTGGCGCCTTCTTCCCATCACTCCCCAGCCTTCCAGACATCTTAGTGGCCTAGGTTTTGAAATAAGCCGAGGCACTCGCTGACCTGAGTTTGTTGCTATGGGGAAACCACCACACACCTTCCAAGGGAAATTGTTGCATACGACAGAATAATAATGTGCAATTTTTCACGTATCCGCGAAACATACACTAAGAATTTATTTTACTGAATAGTAACAACAGTATAAAATCAAGAAGAACAAAAGAGCGTACAGGAGGAAGTACTTCCTTCTTCCTCCTGCTGCCCTGTTTCTTTGGACTCTTTCAGAGAAGGGCTAGTTCTTCCAGAGAAGGGCCCAACCCCTACAGACAGAATACGGGGAGCCCTTAAAGACACGGTCTGAAACGCGGGCACCCACTGCTACCCAGATTTGCTGTGGAGAATGACATTAACTTAGTGATATTGACAAGCACAGGGCACGGCCGTGAATGTGTTTGCGCTTCCTCATGATTTTCTCGGTAACATTTCTATTCTCTAGCGGACTGTCCTGTGAGAACATGAATGCTGCACTTGCAACAGGCTACATACGTGTCTATTCACTGTCACCAGGAAAGCTTTCAGACAGCTGCAGGCTCTTAGTACTTCAGTTTGGGGGGGAGTCAAACTTCACGTGAAGTTTCCATTCTGCGGGCACTAAGTGCTCCAGCCCTGAGTAGTTTGAGGGTCAAATGATTGGAAGGTGGGTGGGCTCGGAAGGGCAGAGAATGGGAACAGACCCAGGGCACACCCAGGGTGGAGGAGAGGCAGGTATGGAGCTCAACATAGTTCTTTAAATGAGGCCATTTAACCACTTAGGATGGTTACTCTGCCATTCTTAGCACGACGGGTTTGGAGGCAGACAGACCGGGGAGGAGGCAGATGACAAATCTGGCAAGACTAGGGCAAGACATAAACACAGTCAAGGAAAAGGCACGGAGGGGTCTGGACAGGGCGGAGCGAGCAGGACACCAGCGAAGTGGGAGGGAGGGAGGGGCTGGCATGGGAACGAGGACCATGAGCTGAACTTGGGGCCTTCGAGTCTGGGAGGAGGATGAGACGCACCGATGAGAATGTCTAGCACAACTAGGGCTAGGGAAGGGAGGCCAACAGGTTCAAGAGAAAGATGGAAACCGTGATTGCAGTGAAGGGGTGGAAGAGAACGGGGAAGGACAGGCCTGAATGGGGTGCCCAGGCAGGCAGAGCACCCTACAGTGACCAGTGCCAGGTTTCAGGACGGGTTAAGTGTGTAGGGCACAAAGGGAGCATCAGGTGTGAAAGCAGCAGACCTGTTTCGAGAAGACATGTGGAACGGGTCCAAGAAGACAGCGGTACCATTGAGGAGATGGACGGGAGAGGCTGGTGACGCACAGAAGAGGCAGAAAGCGGAGCAGACTCAGGGGAGACTGGTGCTCGGAGAGCTGTCTCGGCAGAACTAACACGCGGGCACTAGGCTTCGCCCAAACCCACCAGCCACGTGAGCCCCGCTTTTGTCGGAAAATCAAACACTTAAAAACCCAGTACGACTCAGCAATTTTCTGGGGTTGTAGCCTCTCATTTACCCTGGAACCCTTGGGACCGGATCTGTGTGGAAGTTTCTCCCCATGGAAAGGAGGCGCAATAAATTCCAGAATAGGGACCAGTGGGCACAAGTCTGTTAACACATGATGAGGGCAGGACGGGGCAGCTGTACGCTGAGGCCACTGAAGGGCATTTGGTTTCTGGAGAGAACGATGTCTTCATTTGGGGGCTACACACCCCACTTTCTCTACCATCGAGGCTTTAAGCTGCCACAGGCTTGAGATCCCGCGCTCTGGGGTTCTAGGTCAGAGTGTTATACAACGATGTGAAAATGTGTAATTAGTAAAAAAAAGAGAAAAAAGTCTCTTAACAAAGGGCTTACAGCCATGTGACAATGCACCGAATAAGCCAGTGACGACATAATCAAAGCCACTGTTAAAGTGTTTTTTCAGGAGTTCAGGGAACCGTTTCATGAGTCTTCTCCCTGCAACTCTAGCCAAACACCAGAGGGTAATTCTCTAGCTGGAGCATGTGACGCTAAGAGACAAACTGGGCCCTGACTGGTAGAGGATTAGTGGGGTCAGGCACTAATTTTTAGAAACACTAAAAAAAAAAAAGCCCTCTGAGCTTTGACCCAGGGAAAGCACTGTCTCCACAAAATACCCATACATGTGCTATAATTCTAGCTCTCAAGGACAACACAGCTGTAGCTGGCTCACTGCTGACTCCATGGAGACACGAGGGCTAGGTTGTGGCTTCCAGGACTAACTGTGACAGCGAAGCTCCATGGAAAGGGGGTGCCCGGGTTCCCTGCCCTGCCGAAGGAAGGTGGCACTGAGCAGGGGGCAGTAGCTAGAAAAGACTGGGATAAGGACTGGGGGGGGGGGAAGGAAGGAGGAAAGACAAGGTGAAGATGGGAGGAGGTACGTGGAGCAGAGACAAGTGAAGAAGCTGCACCTGATTCTTAGCCTTGACCTTGTACCAGGGACATGGGGGACATGGAAGGAGACACTTGAAGGGGAGAGAGACATGGGTGAGAGACCCCCAGGGAGGCTGACCGTGGCGGCCTTTTATCTTGACTTATGTCTTGATTTTGCTCTTTCCCTTCCAGACTTGCCTGGCCCTTCTGCCCCTTCCCTACGGGTCCCCCCTGAAGGTGCCTTAGACTCGTGGCAAGCTTTTGGGTCCCAGTACCCCTGTTTTGGGCCAGCCCTGTTTGGCTGGGCATTTACCCATAGGGGACGGGGTGTCTCATGGGAAACTATTTTAACTATATTCTCTCTCTCTAATCTCTGAATTGTACCCAATTGTATTCAAGTTCTTTGCTATTGAAATTTCACACACCAAGAGTCTGTTTTCTCTTTACGTAGCAAGTGGCGGGACCTAGTAAAAGCAGGTAGGTTTGGGAGTCTTGCGGTGCCTCTCATTCTGCCTGCTAAGATACTCATGTGGTCAAACTGCATTCAGTTGCCACCAAAGGGTGGCAGAGGTGGTACAAAACCATCCTTCTTCTGTCGGGGACAGTCATGATACAATGTCAAGTGGAATTTTTCAAAAGATGAATGAATAGGTAAAACACGGTTATAGCCCATGTATTCCTATGCGGTCAGGGCCTCTCAGATACAGTGCCTTGGGCTGGAGGGACCGCCAGGCCCAGAGGGGTCACCTCCCAGGCTCTCCCACAGTTCTCTGCACTGGTTCTGTACGTAGCTGCTGTGGGGCTGACTCTCAACACTGCATAAATTTAACACTGCATAAATTAACATTGGAAATTCCCCTAAGAATGAAGGAGAAGATTTGCAAGTTATAAAAAATTGCTTCCTTCATTTAAGGAACTGCTAACACTTAATCTTAATGTGGAGAAAGAAATTCCTTGCGCCAGCGCATCATTCACATCTTCAGGCCCAGCAGCAACAACCTTGACAAACAGCTGGGGAAAGCACCACCAGGAGAGAGCGCAGGTCTCAGAGTGGCCCTTCTCCCAGGTCTCCCTTGGATTTCAGCCGCCAAGCAAAGAAGGAACCAGCGTGGAAGGGCAGACTGGCTGCTCGGCTCCTGTCAAACACGAGCAGAGTCCCTGGAGACCAGGTGTGGTGTTTCCATTGAGGAAAATGACCTGGACTGTTTGCTTCCAAACAAACTTCCGTGACCTGGCCCGGCCACCTTGTCCACTGACGTGTGGTTACAGCTTCTTTCCACAGCGCTGTCAGCCACAGTGGTCTCAATATACAGAAATCAGCGCAACCCTGGAATACTAAGCAATCAAGATAAAGAGACGAAGAATAGGTCTGTTTGGGATTTTTTTCCTTCTGAAAGATACCATTCGGTGTGCCCATCTCTGCTTCTTACCACGGCGCCGAGGCTGTGGGAGAAACTGAAATGGGAACTTGCCGTGGAGGGACCTGAGTCTTTACTAGGGAGGACCAGGTGCTGTGGGGAGTGTGAGAGGATGAAGCCGTGCTGAGGAATAGGTGGTGTTCAAGACAGAAGGAGAATCAATAAATTCAATTTAAGAGCACAAAGTGAGCTTTGCTGGTGCCCCATGAGCCACCCCGACTCCCTGAAAATCCGATTAGCGACTTATTTTGTTTGCAGTATCTGTCTGTTCCCCCCAGCAAGAGCCGTTCTTTAGCCTTCCTGCTTGGAGAAAGCACTGTCGCTTTTCTAGGCCTAGATTGGTTCCCTCTCTTCCCTGATAAAGGTTCTGTGTAATAGTCAAATGAAGTTACAAGTAATTAACTGTTTCGACAGCTCACTGCAGTAGCAGACAAAACACTAAGATGCCGTGGTCCCCACCCTTAAAGGATCAGCGCTTAGAAAATACCTATGAAGCAAAATGAAAGTCTATTACCATGGCGACATTTCTTCTATTAAGCGCAGACTCAAACAAGATGATGTCACCAAGCAGCTATCCCTCTCAGACTAGTGTGGAGAAGGGTTCTTAGGGTGGAAGAGGTCAGGGCAACTAAGTTAAAGTATGGAAACCAGTTTTCTTAGATGCACCTCAACATTTGAAGGGTGTGTTCCACCGACAATGGGCAAATCTTTTTTTTTTTTTGAGACTAGGTCTCGCTAAGTTACCTGGGGTAGTCCCGATCCCTGGGACTCAAATGACCCCTAGTCTCAGCCTTCCAGGTAGCTGGGATTACAGGTGCCTGCCATCGTATCTGGCTGCTTTTTCGAGACCAGGTCTCGCTATGTTGCCTGAGGTAGTCTCGAACCCACAAACTCAAGTGATCCCTGGCCTGTTGCCTCCCAGAGCTTGGATTGTAGGTGCACACCACCATGCCTGGCTTACAATGGACAAATATGATGCAGACATGCAAGTGTCACTCCGAGGATGAGTGGCCCTGCTGGGCAATTCATAAATGCCACCAGGGGATGATGGTAAAGCAGCTTCAGAACACAACCCAAACAGGCTTCTGCTGATCTGCCCAGAAAGTCAGCTTCTTGATTCACTTTTCTGCTGCCTGCAGTGATGGCCATAGAGGGGTCCCTGATGGGGAAGGGGAAGGGAGCAGGGTGACTGGAGCAGCAGAGCCCAGGGGGGTTGGTCACAACTGTCAGCTGGCTGGGGGCCATGGCATGAGGGCTCCATGCCTCCTTCCACTCTTCTGCCCACAGAACCCAGGTGTGGCTCCTCACCCAGGAGCACCCAGTTTCAGCAGGTGGAAAGTGAAGGCTGACAGCAAAGCCTCAGAGGCAGAGGTGCCTGCAGGAGGCCCCCAGACAGATGCTGGCTGTCCTATGGGCCACATATTTATAATTCAATCGGTCCAGGACCACATGTGCTGTGCACACCACCTCTTGCACTCACACGTGGGATCTGAACCAATCCCGAACAACAGAAGTGGAGAACATCTCCTGGTAAATGACCTTGTTCAAATGCCACCTACAAAGAAGATGCTGAAGCCCAGGTCACCATGACAAGATGAGGATATCGGCTACTGCATTTCTTATCAGCCTGCTCAGGCCTCTAGTGCACCCAGGATGTCCCCTTGGCCACCCAGCTTCTGGGCTTTCTTGACAGTAGCAGCAAGGAAGGGGGGCTTAGAGTCACCATCCTGTTATTCACCCAATTCTGCCGGTACATTGAGGGGCTCTGGGGCGTCCCAGGGAGCAGAGGCAACGGAGATTCAGGAATAAAGCCTTTCTACAATGACTTCCTCCTGTTCATAAATATAACTTGGGCATATGTTGGCCCACTGGTTAGCAAATCCTATTGGTTTCCCTCTTCTGCACTGGCTCCTGTAAGGTGAGTGAAACGAAATGGAAAAGGAAACAGGTTTTAGTGGTGACTAATCTTGAACAGGTGACTCAATCTTGGGGAGTTCCCAGAAAGCTACAAGGCCACACAGATGATGAGAAAATACACAAATCTGTCCATTGAGGTCACTCTGCATTTTTAAATACTGTAGCTCATAGAGCTAGCCAGCAGCCCTCAAGTCTTAGAAATCATAACTAGGGCAATTTAATGACCCTTTACTCTTCTGAAGTACATGTAACTTAATATCCTGGAAGCCATCATCCGAATGTCTCACAACAGTGCATGGGGCACTGCTCAAGCACAGCTGATGAAAGATGGATGCAAGTGGCTGAATTAGAAAGGAAAAGCAAGGCTGAGAGAGATCCGGAAACTTTCTATCAGCGAAATGTATTAGTCTGCAGACCCATGCCCCCAGGGAGTCAGTGAAAGCCCCATCGTATGAGTCATTTAGGAGCGGAGGGGGTTTGGCTACTGGAACGATCCCAGAGGGAAAACGTGCCTTGCACGAGGTCGGATATGGACGGCATGACCTAATGAGTGGTTGTCGTGGTTAGCGCCTGCCTAGCACATCCAGTTGTTTTCCAGACTTGACAAGGAAACAAAAGAAGGGGAGTGGAAGGGGCAGGACTCGGCTATGCTTGTGGTCAGGGTGGTGTGTCACTGCCCGTGTCTCTTCTGGGAACAGAGGCGCGGCTGGGGCAGAGGCCAGACTGCCTTCCCAAAGAGGAAGAGGAAATCGTGGTGATTGGGAAAGTGACCACTCAGGGCAAGACGGATATAACCCCTCTGGTCATTTTGGTGTGGTCTGAAAATGGAGTAGGGCTGAGCTCCAGGGTAGCCTGTTCCCAGCACCAACACCTGCTACTTCGCTCAAGGTATTTCCAATCCCATGTCCTGATGTGTCTCCTAGTACGACCTTCAGTGTTTCCCTCTCATTTCATGACGGCTCCTTTTCCCTCGCTGCCTTATTTCTGTGAATAATGAATGTTCCTTCACACACTTACTTACCCGACTCAAACTCCAAACACACTAAACTCACTTCTACCTTCCCCACCCCACCCCCCTACTTTTTATGGCGAGGCGTAGCCGGGTCTAGTTGTTAAATTTACTGTCATGACTTCCCTGGGTTTCGATTCTCTCAACTGTAAAATGGTGAACATAAAACCATCTCTATTTACATCTCAGGTTGTCATAAAAAAAAAAAAAAAAACAAGTAAGAGAATGGCTGTGAAATCAACCTGAAAGCTAAAGTACTACAGAAATACAAGGCATTATTGTTTCTTGGTTCTTGCCCATCTCCGGGTGAAGGGGTTTTGTGGACATCCACTTTTCTGATATGACTGGATGTCATTCCCTCCCTAATACCTGAACAGAAGAGTTAATGAAAACAATCAGTCCCTCAAACATCCTCATCCAAAATAGTATTAAACTACACTGCAGTCTCGGCGGGTAGGGAAGGAAGATCCTTCAGAGTCACTACTAATAACATGATGCTTATGTTTGGTCTCTTTAGCTGGTTTCTACCTGAAATAACACAATTGAGGAAAGAAGAGAAAAGCAAGATACAACCCAGTGTCCACTCCCCGTGACGATTGTGACATTAACTCCACCCATAGGTGAGAAAGACCATGGCCGAGCCAGTGAAAGATGGCACGTGATTCAAACTCATGCTTGCCCACATGAGCTCCTGAAGCACCACGGGGCACATCTGATTGCGACACAAGTAAAACCCTGTTTTACTCTACACACTTTATGCCACTGATTGCACATGCACTGTGGAGACCAATCCACCCCACCTGGAC